>MU680422.1:41017-63791 GCA_026770625.1 Nicotiana glauca | reverse complement strand
GGGGGGGGGGGGGGGGGGGGGGAACTTAAACATTTATGTAATTTACATGAGATCCTTGAGCTTTATGAGATTAAAACAACTATATCATCAAAAAATTATTGAAAGATAAAATGGAGATGCGGGGGATCGAACCCCGTGCCTCTCGCATGCAAAGCTAGCGCTCTACCATTTGAGCTACATCCCCAGCTGAAAATTATCATTTCTGGTTGTTTATAAAGTAAACTGAGAGCACAACCCTCAAAAAGAAAATGATTAGACCATACAGAGTTGTCAAACCTATCCATCAATATATCCATAGGTACAACAACAACAACCCAATATAATTTCTGGGGAGTGTAATGTATACACAGACCTTACCCCTACTCTTGGGTAGAGAGACTGTTTCCAAATAGATCATCGGCACCCCTTCCTCCAAGAACTTCTCACCTTGCTATTCGGGAGACTCGAACTCACAACCTCTTGGTTGGAAGTGGAGGTTGCTTGCCATCAGAGCAACCCCTCTTGTCAATATATCCATAGGTGAACTCCGGATTTGAATATACTAGGTTATAATTTCTATATTTTCATCCAACTCATAGTTCATTTTAATTATTGAATTCGCAAAAAAAAAAAAAAAAAACACGACATTCATCCAAACCCGTATCTAATATTGTAGCTTCGCCCTTGAATACTTTCAATACTTTCATCATCTTCTAAAGTGAGACATTTCATTTCTTCTTTTTTTTCGGTTTATTTACCAACGATATTTAATTTATCGCTTTATTTATCCTCCCCAGACCCCATTTGTGGGATTATGTTGGGTTGTTGTTGTATTTAATTTATCGTTTCTCTGATTTCAAAAGTTAAGTAATATAATCGAAGATTGGTTACATTTTGAGTTCATCTGGTTTAATTTAATAGTTTCTCTTGGTATCTTAATTTGTGATAAGTCATTGATCTCATGAATTAAATTTTACTGTCTTTGAGTAAGGATTTGGTATATATATTCTTCGATTAAAAAAAAAAATACATGCGCACCCAATATCTCTGGCTTGAGCTCTCTGCACCTACAAACTCTACACCAATTATCTAGAGATAGAAACAAATCTGCTTAGGAATATACAGTAAATCATATTAGCAATAATTTATGTTCATATCACTTGCCGAATAGTAATTTCAAATGGTTCAAGAAATATGCCAATCGAAACTATCTTGACATTACTACGTATATCATATGTTATATGCGTCCATATTTAATTTCTTTTAAAAAAAATTAATATTTGTAGGTCTTAAGTTAAGTACTTGTACTGCGGTATATATAACTTAAATCAAATATCACATATCTAATTTTCCTGTCAATTAATAAAATAAAGATCTAAATATTTGGTGGTGGCTTCCACAAGTACCCTCTGTTTCTCGTAAGTCCATCTCTTGCTTTGGCTGCTCATGAAATATACCTAATTATATGCGCATTTCTCTTGTTTTCAATTTAATCCTTAATTTTCAAAAATTAAAATATAAATCATACTCCAATCTTTAATTCCCATTTTTTCCATGCTTACTTATTTCTTGATTTCTTCTATAAACTTTTGCTCTTGGTGTACTTATTTTATTAGTACTTTTTATACTCTATTCATCATCTATATATATGACATTCTTTGTTCTTTATCCATGACCAATAATAATAATCATAAATTTATGGGATTTTTACACTGCCCACCTTTATAATAATCGATGTATATATACACATATATCAGGGATGGCCCAAGGGGAGGCTAGTAAAGCTAGGGATGGGCATACTTTGGGCAAATCCGAAATCCAAACTGAAATTCGAATTTCTTGAATTTTTGGTTTGGATTTTAGATTTAATTTTAAAATTTTTGGATTTCGGATTGAATATCGGATTTGGTACTTCGAATTTTTGGATATCTGAAAATCCAAAATTCTTATACTTTTTATTTAGTCCATTATCCATATATCAATATTAATAAGTTCAATACCCTATCCATTAGATATTATCATATATATTTAATATTAATATAATTACTAAGTTATTATGCAAATACTTTCTATTTGGACATGGTTTTACTATTTCTACTTCTTATCTGTCGTATTAACGTCTGTATTTTTTTATATAATAATTTCATTACTTTAATATTTCATTTGGATGATTGCGGTGAGAATGAAGAACATTTCTGGTAATTTAACATGAGTACTTCATTTGGATATTTATTTTTGTAAAAAGAAAGACATCTCAACTTATAAGCTCAAAACTGAAAATCCAAAATATCCAAACCGATTAATCCGAAACCGACCTTAAAAAATTCGATCCAATCCGAACTTATTTGGATTGGATTTGGATTGTCATTTCGTCAATCCGAAAATTGAAAATCCAAATCGAAATTTCATATGCAATCTGAACTACCTGAACTCCACCCCTAAGTAAAGCCTTTGCTTTAGGTCTTCTAAATTTTGGGGGCCCAAAATATTTTTAGTTATGAATTTACTATCTTATTTTCGTTTAGACAATACTGAAGTTTATAGGAAAAAAAATACGAAATCCTTATAAAAATGGAAAGAAAGACTATCTATTTTTTTAACAATAGAAGTATTTAGAACTTTGAATTAAGATACTCAAATTTTCATATTGATAAATAACGTCTTTTACAATAAGATCCAAGGTAATGAATTGTAAATACGTGGATAACATCTTATTGACCTGAATTTTCTTACCAATGTGAATATTAATATTATATTATATACGATAACTACACTATAGATAAAAAGAAAGAAAGAAAAAAATATATTATTAATACTATAATTTACAAGATAATTATACCATGAACAAAAAAGAGAAAAAATAAGGCCCCTTATTAAAATTTGGTTTTAAGCCATGAGTTTTATTGAGACGCCTTTGATATATATATATATATATATATATATATATATATATTCGTTAGCTGCTATAAAAAATTTTTGCTGAGTGACCAAATGTATAATTTCACCTAGAATTATTGCGAAAATATGCTAATACGTGAGATTCCACTTTGATTCACTTTTATGGTGTACGATTTCCAAAAGACATTAATGTATGAACTAGAGTAAATTGGGTGGATGACTGGATAGAAAGGAAAAGGAAGAAGCGAAAACGTAGTAAAACCATAGGTTGGAGAGAAATTTACTGTGACAAAGAATCAATACGTATAAAAGGCAAAAAAAAAGAGAGATCTAATTTCATGTCATGGAAGTTATATAATTTGTATCCTATTTATTCAGAATCATTATCCTATTTAGTGAATTCTGAAATATCTATCCATATATGTATCTTCTCTTCCAAGGCGAAAACTCGTTATCTAAACGAGAAGAAATAACTAGATTAGCAGCTCATACTTATTCTGGCATTCGGAGCTCATATTTTCTATGGTCATAAGATGGCGATTTTTCATTATTTTTGCTTCCTCTAGCTCGTCATATTCTGGTAATTGACTTCCCAACTGAACATGAAATCAATGGTACGTCTTAATTATTATTCCTTTCCTCTATAATGAATGACGAAAGTTATTTTTCTGGAAATTGTTTTCCTTGAAAAATCTATTTTTAGTGTGGCTACGGTAAAATGTTTATCAAAAGGAAAAAAAAATTCCTCATTTTCGGTAGAAATCATTTTCCTTATAACTTTTTAGTTGTTTATTCCATCTAAACACCTAGACATTATTATTAATGATCTTTAGTACACAAATATTTTTTCAAAACACAAACAGATTTGTTAACATTATTATTAAATTTTAATATATATTTTCGAAAATATTCTCTACTCATCGGGCAAATATTTTTCAGAAAAATATTTGACGTTCTCTTGTATAATGACTTTCGTCATACCAACCCATTGGACATGATTCCTTTTTAATGAATTCGCGTGTTTTAAAATTCCATGTGCAATAAAACAGAAATTTCGTTATAATTTTTAAATGTTTGGAATAAGTGATAAATATATATACTCCATATTTTTAGCATTGGCTTGACTCTGTTTTATATGCACGGCATGTTTTATCTGCTTATATTATTGTATGAATTTTTCTGATTCAATCGTCTTATTTATTTGTTTTCCACTTTCTTTCGATGATTGCATGTCACAAAGAAATATGCAATAATGATCTGTTAATCTGGATAGCATCATATGATATTTTAGCCAAAAGAGTCAAATTAATGAACGAGTTGGTCATAATTTATCCAAAAATTTTAGGTCAAGATGAGCATGCCAATTTTAAACCAAATGATCCCGTAGGGTTTTAGGACATAAAATTCATGTAGATAAATTCTGTAAATTTGTCCTTTCTAATTTCCTTTTTAGCTACATTTTACATGTGAGAATTCTTGCTATTTCTTCCCATGAAATTTAGAAATAGAATTGATAATGATGCATGTATTATAATCCTATATAAATGAAAAAATTGCAGTGCAACAAGATCTGAGTCAAATTCTATAAGAGCAAATCAAAGGCCTTGTAATTACCCACTAATTGAGCTGAGTATTTTTCTCATCATCAATCTTGTTGTGGCAATTAGCAAAAGAAAATGGATGATCAAGGAGGAGGAACCAAAGTGACAGGAATTAGACAAATTGTGAGACTCAAACAATTGTTACATAAATGGCAAACTGTCACCCTTAGCCCTAAGGGGAAAAACCACCAAAAACTCGATCGTGTAAAATCCTCGAATCAAAAAAATGATTCTTATAGAGGCATATCACCATCTATAAGCAAGAGATTACGGAGCTCCAGTATATACTGGGGAGACTCAGACGAGGATAATTGTCAGAGTCCTGAACCGCCTCACGGTGTACCAAGAGGATATTTAGCAGTTTATGTTGGACCAGAACTTAGGAGATTTATAATTCCTACAAGTTATCTTAGTGACCCTTTATTTAAAGTGTTGTTGGAAAAAGTTGAAGAAGAATTTGGGTTTGATCATAGTGGTGGACTTACTATCCCTTGTGAGATTGAGACTTTCAAGTTTCTTTTGCAATGTATGGAGAATCATCAGAGATTTCACCCTACTGATCATCACAATGATTCTGGTAATGTTCTTTCCTTTTCCATTCTTTTATTTTCCTTTGTGTTTAACTTCTATGTATTAATTGGATAATAGTGTTTATATAATCAGACTACTTAGTGGTCATTTGTTACTATGGATAAGTAAATATAATTTTGGGAAAAAAATTTAGTATCGCCTTATCCTTGTTTGGTTACTAATCATGAAATAAAAAATAGTATTGAGATAACTTATATATACCAGATGGTGGAATAGTAATCTCATGATAAAGCAGTAAAATTGATAATCCTAGAATTAATATAACATATCAAACAGGCAATAAAAAATAATATCAGGATAAGTAATCCCAGCATAACTTGTCTTCAAACCTAATGATTCCGTATAGTACAGTAATTACAGGTAAATCCTTATTATAAATATTTATTAAGAATTTGATGAAATTGATAACTAATATACTAAGCTTATTTCACATGACAACCATCTATATAAAAAAAAATTATATACTATCGGTGTACATAAACTTAAATTCACGTTCCTTTGAGCTACGGTGTAAAACATATTTGCACAATTACATCACTTATAAGTTAATTATAGAATTTTTTTTATGACAAAAATTAATTAGGAACCAGATAGTATTATGATTTATACGACGATGCATATAACTTAAATTCATACTTTTTTTATATATATAAATGCTGATTTTTTGGTGCAGGGATCATGGCCTGATTATGATTTCAATGCAAGCCGGATCTTCATTGCCAGTTGAGGAGTAATTACCAATGGTCTTATACAATTAGTTATGGTTGATTTTTGGGTTGATTCTTTTTTTTTTTTTCTTTATCTTCTCCTGGTGTAAAATATACGAAGGTCTGCTTGTACTTATATTTTACTACTATCACTTTATCAACACTATCTTTTTTTATTTATATCTGTACAAATTAAATCTCATGAAAAAAAAAGGAAGAGGAAATTAAGAAAAAGAGGTATATTACATTATTTTGCTTAGAAAATAGTGTAGTTAAACCTAGACACAAGAAAAGTTTAGTCACTAAAGATAGGTTGTTAAATTAATAACAAATCGAATTTTGTAGCTGAATTTAAAGCTCTACTTGTACTTGTTATTTCTCAATTTTATTACTATCATTTATCCTTTTTATTTATCTCTGTTCAAATCTGATAAGAGAAAAGCAACTGTCAAAAATGGAGAGCCTATACAGATTTTTAACGAGGGATTTTGGCAGAAAGGACAGTGCAGAAAACTTGGGCCATTCAAGTATAGAAAACATCATAAAAATAGCACGGTCTAGCTAGTTTTCGGGTTGATCATTCAAAAATAGTCAGCGTTTGCTAAATCATTGAAAAATAACTACTATTTTGCTGCAACAGGGACGGGTCCAACATAATATACTGGAGATCGGTGCACCTGTGTATGAACAATATGCTGGAACTCGAACACGAGGAAAATTCCAGCATAATATACTGGAGATTGGAGTACCTGTGTAGGAACTTCCAGCATATTATGCTGGACCAATATATTATACTGGAACTCCGATACATTATGCTGGAGTTCTAGTATACTTATGCTGGAACTCCATTATAATATGTTGTAGTTCCAGTATACTTATACTGGAACTCCATTATAATATACTGAAGTATACTTATGCTGAAATTCCCGTATATTATGCTGGAGTATTTTTCAGATTATGAATAATGTTTTCGTTCAGATTTATCTTTACATGAAAAGTTGCTAAATTTGAATTATTTTTGAATGACCATTTGTAAATCTGACTATTTTTTAATTTCTCCCAGAAAACATTTGTGTAATGGTATTCCTCGAATTGAAAAATATGTTGTAATTCTTTAGAATATACTTAGTAGAGGTATTTGTATTTGTATTATGAGTTTATATTCTATGAATTGACCATGTAAAAAATGTCTACACAATTTTATGATTTATTAAGTAATTACAGATAAATTTCATTAATAATAATTAAGTGGTTGTCACGACCCGGAATCCCCACCCACGGGAGTCGTAATGGCGTCTACTCGTGAAAGTTAGGCAAGCCATGAACTTTGAAACCATTAACCTCTTCCGTATTAATTCATTTTTAGCCAATAAGCATGTAAAGAACCAAAAAAAAAAAAAAAATTAGTGGAAGTCTTAATTAAATATAGAAACAATCATCTAGAAAATCAATACAAGTCTCTGCCCAGCACCTGGTGTCACAACATATACGGACTATCTAGGAGTGCTACATACAAGTGTCTGAAACCAAAGAAATAAAGTTTGTCTCGGATACAAGAGGAAACAGAGCAGCAAAAATAGATAGAAGAGATGTCGGGCCTGCGAACGCCTGCAATACTACCTCGGGATCTCGTGGACTAAAGGCTGGTTCCCGAACTACTGCTGATAATCAAACGCTGCTCCGGAATCTGCACACAGTATAGAGTGTAGTATCAGCATAACCGACCCCATGTGCTGGTAAGTGTCTGGCCTAACCCCGGTGAGGTAGTAACGAGGCTAGAACCAGACTCCAGATAAACCTGTGCAGTTATATAATATATGTCGGAAAAGTAAACAGGTAATAAGCAGTTAAAGCTGGGGAAGGGGGACATGCTACGGGGATAGCAGATAAAACAGAATATCAAAGAACAATAAGGAAACTATAAATTAATTTCCAACACGGATAAAGAGTAATAAAGGCAACTTTCACTTTCACTTTCAATTTCATCTTGTTGCAGGCGTGCAACCCGATCCCGTTTCTCATATCTTGTGGTAGGCGTACTACTCGCTCCCATTTCATTATATCTCGTGGTAGGCGTACCACCCGCTCCAATTTCATTAATTCTCATGGTAAGCGTACCAGCCGCTCCCATTTCACCAATCTTGTGGTAGGCGTACCACCCGCTCCCATTTCATTAATTCTCGTGGTAGGCGTACCACCCGCTCCCATTTCATCAATCTTGTGGTAGGCGTACCACCCGCTCCCATTTTATTAATTCTCGTGGTAGACGTACCACCCGCTCCATTTCATAAATCTTGTGGTATGCGTACCACCCCCTCTCATTTTCAAGTCATCACATAATCACAATAAATCCCCGCAAGGGAACAAAGCAATATAACAACTTCCTGGTAAGGGAACAAAAATAATATAATGACTTCCCGGCATGGGAACAACAATATCGAAACAATCATCTCGGCAAGGGAGAATCGGCTATAACCAACCTTAGCTTAGCTTATACTCAGCTCAATTAATGATAATGCTCAATCATAAATAGGATCTACGAGGATATCTTTGCTCAATATAGTGGATCATTAATTAAGGCATCTGAAATGTCATTTAAGAATACAACAATTTTCAGGTTAGGACTCACGATCATGCTCGACACCAACGTATAGATACTCGCCACTATGCATATACGTCGTACTCAACAAGAAGCAAGTAGCAAATATGACTCAACTCCTAATCCTACAAGCTAATGTTAGACCGAACACTTACCTCAATGCCTCGAACACAACTCAAGTCTCAATTATGGCTTTACCCCTTGATTCCATCATCAATCCACTCGTATCTAGCCACAAGTTACTTAATTACCTTAATAAATGCTAAATGAATCAACCCCAATGCATGAAAATGAGTTTTCCAAAGTTTTACCCAAAAAGTCAAAAATCGCTCGCGGACCCACATGGTCAAAACCCGAGGTTCGAACCAAAACCCAATTACCCATTCCCCCACGAACTCAAATATATAATTTATTTTAAAATCGGACCTCAAATTGAGGTGTAAATCCCCAATTTTTGAAAAACCTAGGTTCTACCCAAAACACCCAATTTTTCCCATGAAAATCTTTGATTTTAAGTTGAAATCATATTAAAAGATGTTAATGATTGAAGAAAGTTAGTTAAAAATGACTTACAATTGATTTAGAGAAGAAAGAATTCTTGGAAAATCGCCTAAGTGTATTTGTGTTTGAGAGAATATGAAAAATGGGTACAAAAATCGGCTAAGTATAAAAAAAAATGTAGGTCTCAGATGTGGGAATTGCGAACAGAGGTTCGCAATTGCGAACCCCGACCTCTTCAGATATGGGAATTGCGAAACAGGGTTAGCATTTGCGAACCCTTCAGAAATCCAAACATTCGCATTTGCGAAGAAGTTGTCGCATTTGCGAAGAACATATCGCATTTGCGATAACAGGGGATTTAAGCGGGCATCACATTTGCGATGGAAGCTTCGCATTTGCGAAGAAGGCTGCCCAGGTCAACTCTCACATTTGCGATGCATTGCTCGCATTTGCGTGCTCGCAATTGCGAGACTGGCATCGCAAATGTGAAGCCTGCAGCTCAGAAACACAACAGCTATTTTTCAAAGTTAAAAATGCACCCGTGGCCTATCCAAAACTCACCCGAGCCCTCGGGGCTCCAAACCAAATATACACACAACCTCAAAAATATCCTACGGACTTATTCGTGCGATTAAATCGCCAAAATAACATCATATACATCGAATTAAACCTCAAAATCCATGAATTCTTTCAAACTTCTTAAACACATCAAATTTTCCATTTAAAGTCCGAATCACATCAAACGACATCCGTTTTCAACCAAATTTTACATAAACGACTTAAACCATATATAAGACCTATACCGGATACCGGAACCAAAATACGGGCCCGATACCATCACTTTCTAATCAGATTTTATTTCAAATTTCCTTAAACATTTCCAGAAAATAATTTTACTCAAAAACTCATTTCTCGGGCTTGGGACCTCGGAATTCGATTCCGGGCATACGCCCAAGTCCCATATTTTCCTACGGACCCTCCGAGACCGTCCAATCACGGGTTCGGGTCCGTTTACCTAAAATATTGACCAAAGTCGAATTTATTCATTTTAAAATCAAAACTTAGCATTTTTCTTAGAATTTCATATTTAAGCTTTCCGGCCACGCGCCCGGACTGCGCACACAAATCGAGGCGACTCTATATGTGATTTTCAAGGCCTTAAAAGCACATAGTTTGATTAAAAACAGGTGATGACCCTTTGGGTCGTCACAGTGGTACCCTGGTAAAAGTAATAAGTAACTTAATATCACAAATTAAATTTTCTAACAGTGTAAATTCTTTTTTCTTTCCACGTATGGTGTATATAACATCAAATTAAAAACTAAAAATCAGATCTTGATAAGGTTAATTGGTGAAAATAAACATTAGAGATCCTTTGAAATATCAATTAAAATTCTCCCTCAAATCTAAATACTTTCATTTGATTAGTTAAACACGAACAAAATTCAACATGTCAAGCGACGAGCAAGTAGGGAAAAGGGAATTGCTAGAGTCAACAATTAATAATTAAAGTGTGATTAATATTCTTTATTGATTCAATATTGGAATTTATAAGTGGTAACAACACCATACCGCAAGTTGCACTTGTATGTATTTGTTTTTAGCAAAATTCGTTATTGAAAGTTGGAATGGATGTGTAATTATAGATATGTTTAATTGACTTTAACAACTTGTTTGAATGGTTGTTACATATTGGTTCATAATATATTATATTATATCCCATTATTTTGATAAATATAATATTTGGATAGATGTATTGTTTGTTATTGTTTCATGATGTAGCACACTAAGGGGTCGTTTGGTAGGGTGTATAAGAATAGTGCGGAATAAAGTGTATTAGTAATGCATGGATTAGTAATGCATGTGTTAGTAATGCAAACATTAGTTATGCAAATATTATTTCTTATCAACTGTTTGATGTGGTGTATTAAAATTATAATGCATTGCATAATTTTTAAGAAAAATAGCTGCTTACAAAAACGCCCTCCATGCTCTCTAACTTTAAGGGACTTTAAGGAGAATTTTATCTTTAACCATGCTAACGCATGCATTAAAGCCTTAGTATTACTAATGTCATGGTTTTCTATGCATTACTTATGCATATGATAATGCCAAGTATGAAGTATAACTAATACAAGTATTAGTTATACACAAGTTGAAAAAATATACCAAACAAGGTATTAGTAATGAATAGAGTTAATGCTTGCATTATTTTTTCTAACACCTCCTACCAAACGACCCCTAATAATATAAAAAATAAACTTGTAATATTACAAATAAAAAATAGGATACAAGGTTAGAATTATTATGTAAAAAGATAGAAATAAAGATAAAATAGAATTATCTAATAAAAAGGAAAGGCAAGATGAAAGAAAAAGGTAAGGCTAGACAAGATCGCACTAAATTGGGTCATTACATAAAGCGACACTTTTCGTCGTTTTGTTATAACAATTTTAATAATACGATATAATAAAATTTAAGTAACAATCAAAACAAACATTGCACTTAAAATAACAATATGTATATATGTTAATTGTGATCTCCTGATCATTGAATTGTTTCTTTGAGGACCAATTCCTGCCACTTAAATAATACATGAATAAATTGGAAAGTAAGAAATTAGAGAAAGACGCATGAAAAATAAAATATAACCTGATTCACAGCTGATAACGGTAAATAGCCACAATTTTAAAAGTAATTGAACTTTAGCTATTTTTTTATGTAGAGATAAAATATGAAAAAAAGCACCCTTAAAAATCCGAAAAATTTCAGGATAATATGCTGGAGTTTTATACATGAGATTCCAGCATAATGTGCTGGAATTTTGTAATATTATAGAGTTGCAACATAATATGCTGGAGGTTTATACGCATGGTATCACGACCCAAAAAATTCCTCCGGAGGAGTCGTGATGGCACCTAGTCTTAAGGACTAGGTAAGCCTAATAATTGCGGAATAACAACCATGAATAATAACATCTAAAATTCTTCTGAAATAGAATTCTTATACAATTAACATATTCCCAAAAATCCGGTAGTACAAGTCATAAGCTCTATAGAGTTTTTCGCTACCATTTCTAAACACAACCGTAAGAGAATAAGTACAGTAGTGAGAATATAAAATAAGAAGGTGACTCTGAAGCCTGCGAATGCTGCAGCAGGTTTACCTTGAGTCTCCACCGCGTCGAATAGCTACCATCGATCAAATATATGGATCTGTACACAAAAATGTACAGAAGTGTAGTATCAGCACAACCGACCCCATGTGCTGGTAAGTGTCTAGCCTACCCCGGCGAAGTAGTGACAAGGCTAGGACCAGAGACTCACATAAACCTGTGCAGTTTATAGCGTACAAAATAATAGGAAGCAAATAACAGTAATGACAACAATGATCAACCAATGATATAAATAGCAGGCAACAAAACACCATAACTGCTTCTCAACAAATAATAAATACAAGTCAATTAATCGAGTCCTTCAAATATTAATATTTCGCCTATAAATCCTTCAAGTAATAATCTCTAAGATAATATGCTTTTCAATAAATATATTTCGAACATATTTCCTTCAAATAAGTATCTTTCGAGTAAAGATCACCTTGTGACACCTCATTTCATAATAATAATAATATAGGTCTCTGCCCACTTTCATATTTTTACAGCATCCCGTACCCATATTCATATTACAACCGCACGGACAACTCACGTGCAGTTAAATAAAACTATAATATTTTCCCCGGCACCATGTGCCAATATATTTCTATTTCATATTGCACAATAATATTCTCATGTTACTCAGTTCATAGGGTCCATAACCCAATACAATTAAGAATGTTCAAAGAGCCTCAATTACTTAACATAAAATAGAGTACAACTTCCAACCTAATTAGGAAATCAATAAGAAAAATGAAGTTATTTTTAGTAATCATTTGATAAAGAAAATACCATTTTCAATTAAAGTACAATTATTGAATAAATCATTCCCTTTAATACGAGAAATCAATAAATCAAAACATAGTAGAAATTTCTTTTTAAGTAACGTACAACCTCAACTGTTTAAGAAAAGTTTAATTGAGAAATCAATTGAGTTAAAAATATAACAATTGTTGAAATTTGGAGTATTGATCATATATATAAAAATAATAAATAAAAACAAAATAACAAGATAATTATAAAGGAATCAAAGTCGAACCACTAACAAGAATAAGGAAAAAAAAGGTATATTTCATTTTCTTTTCACATTTTGTTGCAGGCGTGCAATCCGATCCCATTTTNTAACAACAATCAATATATTTGTTAGTGATGCGGCGTGCATCCCGACCCTTCCGATATGTCACCGGCAACTATGGCCAATAACAATAATCAATATATGTTGTGGTACAATATATTACCGGCAAAGAAAATCAATAACAATAATCAAACAATGTATTACCGGCAAGGAAACCAATAACAAAATAATCAAACAATATATTACCGGCAAGGAAACCAATAACAAATAATCAAATAATATATTACCGGCAAAGAAAACCAATAACAATAACCAAACAATGTATTACCGGCAAAGAAACCAATAACAAATAATCAAACAATATATTACCGGCAAAGAAACCAATAACAAATAATCAAACAATGTACTACCGACAAAGAAAACCAATAACAATAATCAAATAATGTATTACCGGCAAAGAAACCAATAACAAATAATCAAACAATATATTACCGGCAAAGAAACTAATAACAAATAATCAAACAATATATTACCAGCAAAGAAACCAATAATAAATAATCAAATAATATATTACCGGCAAAGAAACCAATAACAAATAATCAAACAATATATTACCGGCAAAGAAATCAATAACAAATAATCAAACAATATATTACCGGCAAGGAAAACCAATAACAATAATCAAATAATATATTACCGGCAAAGAAGAACCAGCTATAATCAAACTTATGAAATTTCTATTTAACACAATTGATACAATTACTCAGTCATAACAATTATTTGCTCAGCTTCAAAGATTTTCAATCAAGTTCTCATAAGCATCAAATAAGAATACAACAATTTAGCAATTTAGGACTCACGGTCATGCACGACCCCCAACGTATAGACACTCGTCACCATGCCTATACGTCGGACACAACACATAACAAGTAGCAAATATACTCAACTCCTATTCCCTCAAGCTAGGATAGACCAAACACTTACCTCGCTTTGCAACCAATTCAAAATTCCAACAAGCCTTTGCCTCGCGAATTCGTCTGAAGCTTCAAATCTAGTCATAATAATTCAATATACTCAATATAAATCGTACGAATTAATTCCATATGAATTTAGACATTTTTTAAAATTAAATCCGAAATTTAGCTAAAAATTGCCCGTGGGGCCCACGTCTCAGAATCTGACAAAACTAGTAAAATCCGACAACCCATTCCGATACGAGTTCAACCATACAAAAATTATCGAATTTCGATGACAACTCTACCTCCAAATCTAAAATTTTCATTTTTGGAAGATTTTGCAAAAATCTTGATTTCTTCCATCTAAATCCGAATTAAACGATGAAAATAACCATGGATTTATGAAATATAATCACTTGTGGATAGAGAACACTTACCCAAGTTGAAGTCATGAAAAACTCCTTTGAAATCGCCTAAATCCGAGACTCAAAACTCAAAAATGAGTAAAAATGGCTAACTCTCGGTTTTAAGAATCTGCCCAGGCAAGTTGCATTTGTCAATTGAGACTTATAAATCGCACTTGACACTTGCGATTTAGCTTTTCTCCCAGAAAAAAACAGCTTTACTAGTCATATTCAATCGACCATAACTTTCTGTACATATGTCCGAATGACAAATAGTTTAAATTTATAGAAACTAGAATCCAAGTTCTACAACTTTCATGTTTTGCATATTTTGTGATTCCATATATGTTTTGAGATATAAGCTTCCAAAATAGCCTCCTCGCATCAGAAATTTCTGTGAAATTTCAAAACAGTTTTATCAGCCCTTATTCAATCGATCATAACTTTCTGTACAAATATCCAAATGATCAATGGTTTAATGTTCTGAAAACTAGAATGCAAGGCTACAACTTTATTGTTTTGTACATTTTCAGATTCCTATAGATTGCTACATATAATCTTCTACATTATGCCCCTTGCATCAGAATTTTCGAACCTTGCTGTCAAAATCCAGCAAGTTAAATTGGCCTAAAAATGGCCAGTAACCATTTCGAAACTCACCCGAGCCCCTCAGGACTCTAACCAAATGTGCCAACATAATTCATAATATCATTCAAACTTTTTCCAATCAACAAACACCTCAAACAACATCAAAACCATCAATTCATATCGAATTCAAGCCTAAGTTTTCTAAAAACTTTCGAGACACGCATTTGATAAAAAAACCCAACCAAACGATGTCCGATTGACCTGAAATTTTGCACACATATCCCAAATAATACAATGAAGCTACAACAACTCTCGGAATTTCATTCCGATACCCGGATCAAAATCTCACCTATCAACCGGAATTCGCCAAAATACTAACTTCGTCAATTCAAGCCTAATTCTACACCGGTCATCACAAAAATTTTCCGGACACATTCCTAAGTTCCAAATCATCTCCCGGAGCTAACCGAACTATCGGAATTCATATCCGATCCCTCTAACTCATAAGTCAACGCTCGATTGACTTTTCCAACGTAAGTCTTCTTAAAAGAGACTAAGTGTCTCATTTCTTATCAAAACCACTCCAAACCAACTCGATCACATAAGATACGGATAATGAAGCATAAAGAAGTTGAAAATGGGGAAAATGGAGCGGTAACTCATGAGACGACAGGTCGGGTCGTTACATTCTCCACCTATTAACAAACGTTCGTCCTCGAACGTACTAAGATTATTCTCAAGCTAACAAATTGATAATTTTACTTTTACACAAATATTCGCGATTGATCCCACATTATCGCATTAGACATAAGTCCGACAATACTATGTCAATTGAGATTATTTCCTTTATCCATATTTGTAAACTTGAAGACCAAATTTCTTACACTCCAATCATTTTCAGAAAGGTCCGATTTTTACGTCAACACACGATATTATTCTCGGTTGGCTATAGCAACTCGTGCCTACGCACCCATCAAATATGAGGTATTATATTCTTCCCCACTTAGGGTCATTCGTCCTCAAATGAGAAGTAGAGTCCGTCCTCAAACACATAATGTAACTTCTCTTTCTTTGCACATCTCAATATCCCAAATTTTTCTAACTCCTAAATTTTTTTCAGAAATTTCGGCAGAGTCTCCCCTGTAATTGGGCCTATCCACCTGTCAGAGTAACACCAAAACAACACCTAACATCACCCATAACTCAACAATGCCCCCACAATGTATATATCAATAACACTACTCTCCGCATTACAAGTGTGACATTATAATAATGATATCTGGACATGAAACATATCATATGTTTGACCATAACCACATCTTTGGTCTTAATAGTTATTCATGATCGATTACAAATTACCAGTTAATCTCATAACGAGGCATGGAGACCTCAAAATTAATTATCCGAATTAATGAGTCACATTGAATGCCACCTGGGCACTTATCTTGTGGGAAACAACTTAATAGTTACTATACAAATTGGCAACTTATGCACAGAGATATTCATACAAGAATTTTCAAATAAGCCTCATAGGCATGACTCCCTGAAAGTACAATGGTACAAATATTTTTTTTTCAATTTCACAAAGGGAGAATTTAAACACATAAACTTTCACCACAAGGACCTCGTCCTTATATAACATCCACCGCATCTTGTAGCCCGGTATAAATATTTCATATCCTATAAAAATTTGGATCTCGTCCTCAACTCTGAATCACAAGTATTTTGCACATTGTGCCAACTAAAATATTCCATTTTCGTTCTTCCTTCTTTCAAATAATTTCTGTCAAATAAAATCACACATATATGAACCCTCGTACCGGTAGGGAATAAAATTTGCAATTTAAATCAATTTTTTTTTTCTGAAATCACATCACAACTATTTTTAGTGACTAACACATAATGATAGACATAGCTATCTCCATATAATCTCCCGACATGAGTATTCACATAAGTTAATTTAAGATTACGAAGCTCACTCATGATTGGAGCAAATTAGGACGACTTATCTTTATACTCAAAACCGAATCAAGTTACGAAAATTGTTACTTTATAATAACTCGAGATCATACTTGTAACGACACCATCTGGTGTAGCGACCTCAGCTATACCATAGCAAATATATCAATGGGTCGGGTCTCCACCTCTTAGGCGCCATCTACCAGCTTTTCCTCCACCCCTACTTGGTAGTGTATGTAGAGTAGTAACTATAATGGAGTACGTGGCACATGTGCTCTGATGGAACAGATTTCTCCCATGTCTGGGACAATTTTATCACGATGTTCCTAGTATCACCATATTCATAACAACCAACCTGCGGTCCAACATCTCTTACTGAGTCTATGTCGGATAACTAGGATAACCATTGTAGGAATCCCATGCTACTGGTACATTAAAGGATGACTACCCCACGCGAGTGTTGTGATTAACTTAAGCACTACGAGTATACTGAATATGTTTCCATGACCCCGCTGATACTAAAATGTAGAATTATTAAGGATGCGGGAATATCTCAAGTCTCATCATAATCCCATTCAAATTTCAGCTCTTAATCATATACAAGTTTTGGAAAACCTTTCAATACCACATAAATACATCTCAGACCAAAATTGACATAACACACGACCCCGCAATTTGATCGTTGATAGTGGACTCCCCTCACTTGGCACGAAGCCATAGGTCACAACATTCGATAATCCACAATGTTAACCTTCACAACTCATATAAGTCAACAAGACGTCAGGGCCCATTGCACCCCTACATGATTCACTGAGTGATCTCTCAATACTTTCGCATCATCAATCTTGGCAACGCGTGGTAAGAGTGATTGAGCAATCCTGGCTCCCTTATAACCCCTTTGTGGTACCACTGACCATTGGCGCATAATTATTACCGATTGCGAAATTTCATACACGAGTGGATGTAAAACAACATAAGTTATATAATTAAAGTTGAATAAACGCCGCACGAGAAGGAATGAAAGAAGTGAGGTTATCCTAATAGTTCTGTAGCCTCTCGAAGATAAGTACAGACGTCTCCGTACTGATCAACAAAACTCTACTAAACTCGCTTATGACTTGTAGCACCTATGAACCTAGAGCTCTGATACCAACTTATCACGACCCAAAAAATCCCTCCGGAGTAGTCGTGATGGCACCTAGTCTTAAGGACTAGGTAAGCCTAATAATTGCAGAATAACAACCATGAATAATAACATCTAAAATTCTTCTGAAATAGAATTCTTATACAATTAACATATTCCCAAAAACCCGGTAGTACAAGTCATAAGCTCTATAGAGTTTTTCGCTACCATTTCTAAACACAACCGTAAGAGAATAAGTACAGTAGTGAGAATATAAAATAAGAAGGTAACTCCGAAGCCTGCGAATGCTGCAGCAGGTTTGCCTTGAGTCTCCACCGCGTCGAATAGCTACCATCGATCAAATATATGGATCTGTACAGAAAAATATACAGAAGTGTAGTATCAGCACAACCGACCCCATGTGCTGGTAAGTGTCTCGCCTACCCCGGCGAAGTAGTGACAAGGCTAGGACCAGACACTCACATAAATCTGTGCAGTTTATAGCGTACAAAATAATAGGAAGCAAATAACAGTAATGACAAGAATGATCAACCAATGATATAAATAGCAGGCAACAAGAACACCATAATTGCTTCTCAACAAATAATAAATACAAGTGTAATCAATTAATCGAGTCCTTCAAATATTAATCTTTCGCCTATAAATCCTTCAAGTAATAAACTCTAAGATAATATGCTTTTCAATAAATATATTTCGAACATATTTCCTTCAAATAAGTATCTTTCGAGTAAAGATCACCTTGTGATACCTCATTTCATAATAATAATAATATAGGTCTGTGCCCACTTTCGTATTTTTACAGCATCCCGTACCCATATTCATATTACAACCGCACGGACAACTCACGTGCAGTTAAATAAAACTATAATATTTTTTCCGGCACCATGTGCCAATATATTTCTATTTCATATTGCACAATAATATTCTCATGTTACTCAGTTCATAGGGTCCATAACCCAATACAATTAAGAATGTTCAAAGAGCATCAATTACTTAACATAAAGTAGAGTACAACTTCCAACCTAATTAGAAAATCAACAAGAAAAATAAAGTTATTTTTAGTAATCATTTGATAAAGAAAATACCCTTTTCAATTAAAGTACAATTATTGAATAAATCATTCCCTTTAATACGAGAAATCAATAAATCAAAACATAGTAGAAATTCCTTTTTAAGTAACGTACAACCTCAACGGTTTAAGGAAATTTTAATTGAGAAATTAATTGAGTTAAAAATATAACAATTGTTGAAATTTGGAGTATTGATCATATATATAAAAATAATAAATAAAAACAGAATAACAAGATAATTATAAAGGAATCAAAGTCGAACCACTAACAAGAATAAGGAAAACAAAGGTATATTTCATTTTCTTTTCACATTTTGTTGCAGGCGTGCAATCCGATCCCATTTTGTGTATCTCGTGGCAGGCGTGCCACCCACTCCCATTTCATGTATCTCGTGGTAGGCGTACCATCCGCTCCCATTTATTTATCAATACAATACATAATATGTCGCCGGCAACTATGGTCAATACCAATAATCAATATTTGTTAGTGATGAGGCGTGCATCCCGACCCTTCTGATATGTCACCGGCAACTATGGCCAATAACAACAATCAATATATTTGTTAGTAATGCGGCGTGCATCCCGATCCTTTCGATATGTCACCGGCAACTATGGACAATAATAGTAAACAATATATGTTGTGATACAATATATTACCGGCAAAGAAAACCAATAACAATAATCAAACAATATATTACTGGCAAGGAAACCAATAACAAAATAATCAAACAATATATTACCGGCAAGGAAACCAATAACAAATAATCAAATAATATATTACCGGCAAAGAAAACTAATAACAATAATCAAACAATGTATTACCGGCAAAGAAACCAAAAATAAATAATCAAACAATATATTACCGGCAAAGAAACTAATAACAAATAATCAAACAATGTATTACCGGCAAAGAAAACCAATAACAATAATCAAACAATGTATTACCGGCAAAGAAACCAATAATAAATAATCAAACAATATAATTACCGGCAAAGAAACCAATAACAAATAATCAAACAATATATTAACGGCAAAGAAACCAACAACAAATAATCAAACAATATATTACCGGCAAAGAAAGCAATAACAAATAATCAAACAATATATTACCGGTAAAGAAACCAATAATAAATAATCAAACAATATATTACCGGCAAGAAAAACCAATAACAATAATCAAACAATATATTACCGGCAAAGAAGAACCAGCTATAATCAAACTTATGAAATTTCTATTTAACACAATTGATACAATTACTCAGTCATAACAATTACTTGCTCAGCTTCAAAGATTTTCAATCAAGTTCTCATAAGCATCAAATAAGAATACAACAATTTAGCAATTTAGGATTCACGGTCATGCTCGACCCCTAACGTATAGATACTCGTCACCATGCCTATACGTCGGACACAACACATAACAAGTAGCAAATATACTCAACTCCTATTCCCTCAAGCTAGGGTAGACCAAACACTTACCTCGCTTTGCAACCAATTCAAAATTCCAACAAGCCTTTGCCTCGCGAATTCATCTGAAGCTTCAAATCTAGTCATAATAATTCAATATACTCAATATAAATTGTACGAATTAATTCCGTATGAATTTAGACATTTTTTAAAATTAAATCCGAAATTTAGCTAAAAATTGCCCGTGGGGCCCACGTCTCAGAATCCGACGAAACTCGTAAAATCTGACAACCCATTCCGATACGAGTTAAACCATACAAAAATTATTAAATTCCGATGACAACTCGACCTCCAAATCTAAAATTTTTATTTTTGAAAGATTTTGCAAAAATCTTGATTTCTTCCATCTAAATCCGAATTAAACGATGAAAACAACCATGGATTTATGAAATATAATTACTTGTGGATAGAGAACACTTACCCAAGTTGAAGTCATGAAAAACTCCTTTGAAATCGCCTAAATCAGAGACTCAAAACTCAAAAATGAGTAAAAATGGCTAACGAGGTTTTAAGAATCTGCCCAGGCAAGTTGCATTTGTCAATTGAGACTTATAAATCGCACTTGACACTTGCGATTTAGCTTTTCTCCCAAAAAAAAAACAGCTTTACAAGTTATATTCAATCAACCATAACTTTCTGTACATATGTCTGAATGACAAATAGTTTATCTTTATGGAAACTAGAATCCAAGTTCTACAACTTTTACGTTTTGTATATTTTGTGATTCCATATATATTTTAAGATATACTTCCAAAGTAGCCTCCTCACATCAGAAATTTCTGAGAAATTTCAAAACAGTTTTATCAACCCTTATTCAATTAATCATAACTTTCTGTAAGAATATTCAAATGATGAATGGTTTACTGTTCTGAAAACTAGAATGCAAGGGCTACAACTTTCATGTTTTGTACATTTTCAGATTCCTTATAGATTGCTAGAAATAAGCTTCTACATTATGCTCCTTGTATCAGAATTTTCGAGCCTTGCTATCAAAATCCAGCAAGTTAAATTGGCCTAAAAATGGCCCGTAACCATTCTGAAACTCACCCGAGCCCCTCAGGAGTCTAACCAAATGTGCCAACATAATTCATAACATCATTCAAACTTTTTCCAATCAACAAACACCTCAAACAATATCAAAACCATCAATTCACATCGAATTCAAGCCTAAGTTTTCTAAAAACTTCCGAGACACGTATTTGATAAAAAAACCCAACCAAACGATGTCTGATTGACCTGAAATTTTGCACACATATCCCAAATGACACAATGAAGCTACAACAACTCTCCAAATTTCATTCCGACACCCGGATCAAAATCTCACCTATCAACCGGAATTCGCCAAAATACTAACTTCGTCAATTCAAGCCTAATTCTACACCGGTCATCACAAAAATATTTCGGACACATTCCTAAGTCCCAAATCATCTTCCGGAGCTAACCGAACCATCGGAATTCATATCCGATCCCTCTAACTCATAAGTCAACGCTCGGTTGACTTTTCCAACGTAAACCTTCTTAAAAGAGACCAAGTGTCTCATTTCTTATCAAAACCACTCCAAACCAACTCGATCACATAAGATACGGATAATGAAGCATAAAAAAGTTAAAAATGGGAAAAACAGAGCGGTAACTCATGAGATGACATGTCGGGTCGTTACACTTGGGCTCCATAATCTAATATATTTTTAAAAATAATGACTACTTTTTAATGACTTGCAAACGCTGCCTATTTTTTAATTACCGGTCCAAAAACTGGTTATACCTTGTAATTTTCACGAGAATGACTATTCAATTCTTTAGGCCTATGGAGTTGAAAAAAAGAAAGGGATCTTTATACAAATAGTCGATCGAACTCATTATTTACTTTTTTAAATTAGTTTATATGATAATATTGGGTATATTATTGTTGTTGTTGTTGTTGTTATTGTTAATGTTTTTAATTTGTTTATATAGTTTGTACCTTAACTATAAACAGTTATTCATATATTAAATATATATTATACATCTGCTAGCAATTAAATGAACAACAGGAAAATGAAAGTGTCATTTCGCTAGTAACAACTTCAGGCCCAAGGATTTTGA
>MU680422.1:23541-40904 GCA_026770625.1 Nicotiana glauca | reverse complement strand
GATGTGTTGCGGAAAGGGGGGGGGGTGGGGGGGGGATTTGCATCTATACTCGCTTTTTGGGTCACATTTTAACTTATACCCGCTTTGCAAAAAAATTGCGAGCGTACCCACTTTTCGCGTAAACTTCAGG
The DNA here is from genome assembly GCA_026770625.1 of Nicotiana glauca. NCBI lineage: Eukaryota > Viridiplantae > Streptophyta > Magnoliopsida > Solanales > Solanaceae > Nicotiana > Nicotiana glauca. The sequence continues at coordinate 40,774 of MU680422.1, read as the reverse complement.
CATATGGGCCTAAAGTAGCAAAGACAATCACGCAAACTTCAGCATTCTAGTAGACGGGCCTAAAGTTGTTTGTAATTGATGAGCTTAAGCATTCTACTAGCTGAAGTTTTGTTCTCTATTTGTTGAACTTCAGCATGTTATAGCTAAAGTTTTTTGCGTAAACTTAGTGTTGGCTGAAGTTTTTGTTTGTAATTGTTGAACTTAAGCATTCTACTAGCTGAAGTTTTGTTCTCTATTTGTTGAACTTTAGCATGTTTTAGCTGAAGTTTTATTCTATATTTGCTGAACTTCAGCATATTTTAGCTTAAGCTTTGTTATGTTTGTGATGAACTTCAAGGCTGAAGTTTGTTTTGTTTTTGCTAAACTAGCATTCTAGGAGCTGAAGTTTTTGTTTATATTTACTGAACTAAGATAGACCTTTCTAAGTTGATCAAATCCATCCAATTGATTAAGCAACTCTCAGTAGGTCTACAACCACATTTGATGTAGTTGTTAGCAGTTAAAGTATAAGAACCATTTGGAACTATTAAACTTTCGTTGTACCAATTCAGATTTGCTGATGAACACGCTACTGGGGACATAATCTTAGTGGCAAAAGAATAAAATAGATATAAGGTTCAAATTTACTTTACAAAATATCTAATTTTAACATCTATTATACTTTGGTTTATACACTCTTTCCATTAGCAACTCGTCTGTTATTTGTCATTGATGTAAATTGAACTCCAACATGGACAGAGTGGATTCCATGAGCATTCTCTGAGTTTCACGGTCTGCACTTGTTCCATCACTAAATCGACGTCCACCAATTGCATCAATCTCATCCATGACAAATGATGCAATGCTTCAAACAAAGATAAAGCTTGTCAGTACATTTTAAAGCAGTACCAAAACGGTTCACTGGATTTAATATACCCAGAGAGGATATCTTTGAAGTCCTTACTTGGTGATCACGAGAAGAAGAGGAGGAAAAGAAAGGAGGAAAAGAAAGGAGGAAGAAAGAAGCGCACAAGTAACAGGAAGAAGGAGGCGCCTGAAGTTGTAAAATTGGGTTATAGGTTAAATAATTTAAAAATATGAATATAAGTTAAATGGGGGTAACCAAATAGGGCGTCCCGTGCAATTTTTACGGACCGGAGCCTCTTTAATTCGAATGACGCTTTGGGTCCCACTAATGTCTATGCAATACAACTTCTGAACAGACCCTGTAGTGCACATATATAGGTGGTATATGTACTTCTATCTTCTTCTTCTTCTTCTTTTTTTGTTTTGAAATGATCTTTTTTTTATAAATATATATTCTAGAAATTAAATTAGAAACTAATTTTGTGTTTAACTGATTGTTGTAGAAAATATTTCTAGAAATGAACCTCTTTAAGATAGTATCAAATCTTGTCAACCATGAATCATGGGCGGATCTTAACAGATTTTCTATCAGAAGACTACTACGACAACATCATCGTCGAGGCACTTCGATCTGAACATGCCAGGTTGGTGGACAAACCCAAGAATTTTTTTTCAAAAGACTATGATGCTCTGGAACACATATAGAAAGTTATCTGTCCTTGACGCCTACCAGCAAGCTAGTAGACTTACCATACCAGAAATGATAAAGCATAGCTCCGTTACGCTGGTACCAAGTGTTTTTGCGATTCTACATAATTATCAATAATTTGTACCAAAGTTATGCCATGTGCGGTATAATATGTGAACAAGGCAAGTAAGTCAATTCGATAAGACTTGTGTACCAATTTATTCCAATGCTATTTTGTACAAATTCCTTAAATGAAAATGAAATTTTAAAAGCGACGCCGAATGATCCTGTTTGTGCAAATCTCACGCCAATGTAGTAGGAAAAGAAAAGGTCAAAAAAATTGGAAGACAAACCACACGAGGCACAAGATTTGCCTTTAGTTAGTCAAGGATTTGTGGGCTAAAAAAAGGGGGGCCCATCAAAACTTTATACTTGGCCCACTTACTCGTGGGCTGTCCTGACTACAAGCTTTACCAGAATTAAATTCTTTTACCAAACAGAAATAGACAATTTTGTTCATTATAGTACTAACTGTACGTGCTGTGCTATGTTCAACAATGAATATGATTAATATATGAGGTGCATAATGTATTTCAAGGAGTGTGATATAGATAGTCTATCCCAAGCATCAATGAATACTTTACGGCTCGAACTTGTGACCTATGGGTCACACGGAAACAACTCTATCGTTGTTTCAAGGCTCCCCTTCCATTAATAACTAATGTTATTAGATTCTATTCTGGTACATAAAGCGATTACAGTTTAATTTCTATATACTGATAAATAATAATTTTTTTTTTTGCATTATTAGAATAAAATAATCTGTAAAAGTAGGTAGTGATATATAGTAAGCTTAATTTGGTAATTATAAAATAAATTAAATAACTTATTATAACTAGTTAAAATAATTGTGAGGGTATTTTTTTTATTTGTCGTGTTGACGTAATTAATTTAAATTCATGATAAATTATAAGACTTCTAGTGTATTATATATTCTTTTTAAAATTTTATTAATACCGATATGATTTTGACTACATATCAACGAGGCAACTAAAGAGTATACAAAGCAACTTAAATTTATGTGTATTTCTTACTAGATCTTTTCGATTTATGTACTATTGCAAAGTATTCTCTCAAAAGTACATCTTAAAACAATTTAATTGTGTACTTAATTAATATATTAATATCTGAAACATACAACTAGTTTTTATAAATGTTAATTATTGTATTATAGGTCAATTTTTTGTTTTGCTGCAAAACACGTTCAATTATAAACATTATTGAACATATTATTTTCTTTCTTTTAGTAAACGAATTAGCCCAGTTTTAAATCACAAATTCAAATTTATTCTTTTTGGTATAACACTCTTATTATTTCGACATCGTTAAACTAGTTTTTCTTTAGTTTTAATTTTGTTTAAAAAAATCAAGTTTTAACAGTAAAACCTTGATCTTTATTAGTTAGTTTATTATTTCAAATGATACAATGAGATCCATAGAGCAATGATCAAGTACTTGTCTTTGTGTGACCTAGGTCACGGGCTCGAGCCATGAAATCAACCGTGATGCTCGCATTACTGCATACATTATATCTTTTTAAGTACGATCCTTTTTCAGAACCTGCATCAACACAGAATATTTTGTGTATCGAGGTGTCTCTACGTTATTTCAAATGATAAAGTAAACATACTCATTCATGAGATCAACTTTTGTAAAACTTTTGTGAAACTTAAGGCAGTCAAACGTGCCCGTGAACACTAATAGCCCGTATCATTAAGCTGTGAAGTCAAATAATCCTCATTATAGCAAAATTTTGTGGTGTTTGACTTTCCTTTTAAGTTTTCTTCAATATGTCTTGCAAATGAATGATTAAATTGTAAAAAAGGGAAAAAGATGTCCCTAAGTTTGTAATATTTATTGTATAGCCTTAACTACTTGTCACCGCTACCAACCATCTTTACAATTATATCCATCAACAATCATCATCGTAAACAGGGGCGGATGTATAGCCCAAATCATGGAACACATGAACTCATTGTCTTTCCGTCAAACTAGGTATTTTATGTATATATTTTTTAAAATTTGTTTCATATTATGTGTTGGCACACATACTCCAAAAAGACTGAATAATGCATTTGATTGAATATTGAGTTATTCACCTAGAGGAACATGGATCAGTTTTCACTTAATACTTTTTTTCTACTTTTTTATTGGTGTACCCACATGTAAACAAAATCCAAGATCCGTCTCAGACAGTAAATCACCTCTACAATCCGCTATATCATCACCAACCACCTCTACCTCTACCACAAGCCACCGTCTGACCACCTTACCACCACCTCCTGTCCTTCGCTTTCCTCAGCCCCACCATCAACAACCACTTTGATCACCAACCACTATAGGTTTGGGGTGGCTTTCTGGATGAAACCGATAGAAAGAAAGGACAGGGGGCAACCATGCATGGTTGACTCTGCACTTGAGGATAGTTGAACTAACGACTCATGAATACTGGCCGGTTGAATGATCCACCATCATGGCAACTACCGTTACCGCTAACTTCCACCACCAAACACCTATAGCACCATGAGTCTATGACCTCTACTAATACATCCTCTACCACCTGCTCCCCGCTGATTATACCAACAACTATCTCAGTCGTCATTCATCATTATGAGCTAGCATTGCACAATAAAATTTGCATTTTAGGAGTTTTAAACCAAACGAAGACAAACACCTTGATTTGTAGGATTACCTAAATAATGATGTAATTGAGAGGATAATTAGAAAAACTATTCTAATGAAATAGGTGGCAGCTTAACTAATAGAGGATTAAAGTACCCCTATAATCGTCACATTTTTTGGGTTTGTTATTTAATATATAATAACAAAAAAAGTGTGAATGGAAAATGGTGGGAAAAGAAATGGAGGGATGACCCACGACCCGGTCTGGTCTAGCCTATTTTTCTTTTCCGAATTAATTTAAATTCGTTTTAAATTTCCCGCAAAAGATTTCCAACATCCATGACTGTTCTGAAACAGTGTCACACCTGTTCCAACAGTCATGACTATTCTGAAAGGTTGCAAACCTCTTCAGATGGTCACACCTGTTCCAACAACCATGACTGTTCTGAAAGGTTGCAAACCTCTTCAGAGGGTCACACCTGTTCCAACAGCAATGACTATTCTGAAAGGTTGCAACCCTCTTCAGAAACATCACCAAGTTGGCTATAAATAGACCTTCAAATCCCAGAATATTTACTTACGAAATTTTTTTATTATCTTCTTCTTCTTCTGCACTAAAATTCCAGTGTATTTTGCTGCCATCGAGTGATTCGCTGATCATCGACGTTTTTGGTACCAATACTCCGGTGAGTTAAATCGTTCTATCCTGGGAGGATATATTCCATAACCTCGGGTACTTGAGGGGAATAATTTCCTTAACTAAGGACACACTATGTATTCAGTGGGCTCGATTTGTTCCTTCAACGTTTCAAAAATTATTTTGAAGTTCAAATATTATTTTCAGAATTGTTTCTACTGACTTTCTATTTTATTTTTCAAAAAGATTACTGTTTTATTTACTTACAGCAATACAAATTTATAACAATCTTAAGAAAATTATATTTAATATATTCTGTATTCTGTCTCGATTTTATTATTTTGGTTTGAAGATATAAAAACTTCATGAGGCTATTGAAATTCAGAAAACGATTTGAAGAACATAAAAATTTCATCGTTTTTCTTTAAAACAGTATATAAAAATATTAGTTATTTTTTACGTATTGTTTATTGATTACAGTACTATTTACTGTTTTGGTTTTGCCATTAATTGATTTCTTCTATTTTTGACAGTAAGAAATGGCAAACGAAAATGGAAATCCTTCTATGACTGTTGGTTTAACGACGATAGCCTCGTCAAGCTGCACTGATGTTCCTCCGGCTGACAAACCGGGAAAATTTTCTTGAACCAACTTCAAAGGATGCCAGCAAAGGGTGTTCTTCTGGCTTACCACACTTGGTATGTAAAAATTCACTAGTGAAGAGCCTCCAGTGCCTGCTGCGGACATGCCGGATAATGAAAAGTTCATGGTTGTTGAGGCATGGAAGCAAGCAGATTTTCTTTGCCAAGGCTATATCTTAAGTGCTTTAGAAGATGACTTGTATAATGTGTACAGTGCAATAAATACTTTGAAAAAATTATGGAATGCACTTGAGAAGAAGTACAAGACAGAAGATGCATGTTTGAAGAAGTTCGTGGTTGCCAAGTTTCTAGACTATAGAATGATAGACAGCAAAACTGTGGGAACCCAAGTTCAGGAGCTTCAACTTATTTTTCACGACCTTATTGCTGAAGGTATGGTCGTGAATGAAGCATTTCAAGTAGCTGCTATGATTGAAAAATTGCCTCTTTCGTGGAGAGATTTCAAGAATTATCTGAAGCACAAACGCAAAAAAATGAAGTTGGAAGATCTTGTGATATGTCTAAAGATCGAGGAAGACAACAAAACAGCCGAGAAGAAGTCTCGTGGAAATTCAAAGATCATGGGAGCTAATATCGTTGAAGAGACTGCTCCAAAAAGTAAGAAGAGGAAGAGGTCTTCTGGACAAACTAAGGAGCAGAACAAAAGGAAATTCAAGGGCAGCTGCTACAATTGTGGAAAAGTCGGTCACAAAAGCACAGATTGTCGTCTCCCGAAAAGGGACAAGCCAACATAGCGGATAAGAATAATGAGATTGATGATCTTTACGCAATGCTTTCGGAATGCAATTTAGTTGGAAATCTGAAGGAGTGGTGGATTGACTCTGGAGCCACTCGATATGTTTGTGCTGTCAAAGAAGCATTTGTGACTTACTCTACTGCTGGTCCGGAAGAAGAAATTTACATGGAAAATAATGCAACAGCCAAGATTGAAGGTTATGGAAAGATATTCCTAAAGATGACTTCCGGCAATGTGTTAACACTCAACAACGTTCTTCATGTTCCTACTATTAGGAAGAATTTAGTTTCTACTTCTTTACTTGTAAAGAATTAATTCAAATGTGTATTTGTTTCTGATAAAGTTGTTGTAAGCAAGAACGAAATGTATGTTGGAAAAGGCTACCTCACGGAGGGCCTTTTCAAACTCAATGTAATGGTTGTTGACAGTATGAATAAAATTTTAGCTTCTTCTTATTTATTGGAGTCAAATGATTTATGGCATATTCGTTTAGGACATGTCAATTATAAAACCTTGCGGAAATTAATTAATTTAGAAGTATTGCCTAATTCGAGTGTAATAAATCGAAATGTCAAATATGTGTTAAATCTAAGTTTGTAAAACATCCTTATAAGTCTGTTGAAAGGAATTCAAATCCTTTAGACTTAATTCATACTGACATTTGCGATATGAAGTCGACACCATTTCGAGGTGGGAAAAAGTATTTTGTTACTTTTATTAACGATTGCACTAGATATTGTTATGTTTATTTGCTTAATAGTAAGGATGAAGCAATTGAAGCATTTAAGCAATAAAAGAATGAAGTAGAAAACCAATTGAATAAAAAGATCAAAATGATTAGAAGTGATCGAGGTGTAGAATATGAATCTCCGTTTGCAGAAATATGTTCGGAATATGGAATTATCCATCAAACTACTGCACCTTACACACCTCAATCCAACGGAATTGCGGAAAGGAAAAATCGGACATTAAAATAAATGAAGAATTCTTTATTAATAAGTTCCAGATTACCGTAGAGTTTGTGGGGGGAAGTTATCCTTACAGCTAACCGAATACTCAACAGAGTACCCCACAACAAAACGCAATCTATTCCATATGAAAAATGGAAAGGAAGAAAACCCAACTTGAAATATTTTAAAGTGTGGGGGTGTCTAGCAAAGGTACAGGTTCCTTTACCTAAAAGGGTTAAAATTGGATCAAAAATAGTAGATTGCATTTTCATTGGATATGCTACAAATAGTAAAGCATGTCGATTTTTTGTTCATAAATCTGATAATCCCGAGATTCATGTTAATACGATAATGGAATAAGATAATGTTGAATTCTTTGAAAGCATCTATCCGTATAAAACTAAAAGCGAGTCGTTAAGTGAAAAACCTAAACGACCTCGGGAAGAACCAAAGGAAAATACTCCAAGTATAGAAGATCCAAGGCGTAGCAAACGTCAGAGAACATCTACGTCCTTTGGACCATATTTTGTGACATTCTTGCTTGAAAATGAGCCTCAAACTTTTAAAGCAGTTATGTCGTCTTCTGATTCAGCATTTTGGAAAGAGGCAGTAAATAGTGAGATTCAATCAATTTTGGATAATCATACGTGGGAATTGGTTGATCTTCCTCTAAGAAATAAGCCTTTAGGTTCGAAATGGATCTTTAAACGAAAAATTGAAGCTGATAGCACTATTGACAAATATAAGGCAAGACTTGTTGTCAAAGGTTATAGACAAAAGGAAGGGCTAGATTACTTTGACACTTACTCGCCAATAACGAGGATAACATCTATTAGGGTATTAGTGACACTAGCGGCCTTGTATGGTCTTTAAATCCATCAAATGGATATTAAAACTGCTTTCCTAAATGGAGAATTGGAGGAAGAAATTTACATGGAACAACCTGAGGGCTTTGTGGTTCCTGGTAAAGAAAAGAAAGTGTGCAAACTTGTTAAGGCGTTTTATGGACTTAAACAAGCACCCAAACAATGGCATGCAAAATTTGACCAAACAATGTTAGCAAATGGATTTAAAATCAACGAGTGTGATAAATGTGTTTACATTAAAAATACTCCAGGTCATAAAGTCATTGTTTATTTATATGTTGATGACATGTTGATAATAAGCAAAAGTATAGCAGATATAAATGCTACAAAGTGCATATTGGCTAGCAAATTAGACATGAAAGACTTAGGAGTTCCTGATGTGATCTTAGGAATCAGAATTCACAAGACTTCACAAGGTCTAGCATTATCACAGTCTCACTACATTGAAAAGGTACTTGACAAGTTCAAGTATTTGGATTTCAAAATTGTCAAGACTCCAATTGACGTGAGTTATGCACTTCAAAAGAATGAAGGTGAAAGTGACTCACAACTAGACTATGCAAGAGTATTGGAAAGTTTGATGTATATCATGAATTGTACGCGACCATATATAGCATGTGTTATTAGCAAATTGAGTCGGTTTACAAGTAATCCCAATCAAATACATTGGATGGCAATGAAACGAGTTTTGGAATATCTGAAACATACCCAAAATTATGCTTTGCATTATAACAAATATCCTTCCGTGATCGAGAGATATAGTGATGCAAATTGGATCATCGGATCATCTGAAGTTAAATCCACGAGTGGATATGTTTTCACAATTGGGGGGTGGAGCAGTGTCTTGGAAATCATCCAAACAAACGTGCATCGCCCATTCTACAATGGAATCTGATTTCATAGCTTTAGATAAGGCCGGTGAGGAAGTTGAATGGCTCCGGAATTTCTTGGAAGATATTCCATTTTGGCCCAAACTTTTGGCACCTATATGTATACATTGTGATAGTCAAGCGGCAATAGGTAGGGCAGAGAGTGTTATGTATAACGGAAAATCTCGTCATATCCGACAGAGACACAATACCGTTAGGCAACTACTCTCTAATGATGTTATCACAATTGACTACATAAAGTCAAGAGATAATGTGTCGGATCCACTTACAAAAGGCCTATCTAGAGAGGCAGTTGAAAGATCATCAAAGGGAATGGGGTTAAAGGCCTAGGACAAGTCATCATGGCGGTAACTCTACCTAGCAGACTAGAGATCTTAAGAGCTAGGTTCAAATAGATCAAACAAAGTTATGAATGACGGTTCAACATTGTCAACTAACTCAACCCATTCTCGTGATGAAGACAATGTTAAAAAATGAGGTAAAGCATTAAGGCTTTTTTTATGAGTCAATTACCTTAAAACTTTTTAATGATTTGCTAAGTCTGGCAGGATATGACCAGATAGTGTGTCTTTAGGATTACACGTTTAGGAATCACCTATGTAAGTGTGAAGTGTAGCCGCTTCAAGGAGAATGAAAGTAAAGGCCCATTCTCTAAGCAATCATGAAACCAGGCGGTGTTCATGGCTGAAACGAACACAACCGTGAGAACCATAGATGGTTAAGGATTAATTGTGTGACTTATGTTGTCTAGGTATACAACAAAGCTCTACGGTTCAAAGATATCAGATCTACCGATTGATCGAGTACATCCGATATAATTTCACTACGGAAAGTTCAAAGGGAAGTCTACTTATCCAGATGCAATCAATTCTTGTTTGTAAAACACACACACACGTCCGTGCATTCCTTTAAGTTTATAGCCATCCCCCATTCATGTGGGGGATTGTTGGGTTTGTTATTTAATAAATAATAACAAAAGAGGTGTGAATGGAGAAGTGGGAAAAGAAATGGAGGGATGACCCGCGACCCGATCCGGTCTAGCCCATTTTTCTTTCCCGAATTAATTTAAATTCATTTTAAATTTCCCGCAAAAAGTTTCCAATATCCATGGCTATTCTAAAACAGTGTCACACCTGTTCCAACAGCCATGACTATTCTGAAAGGTTACAAACCTCTTCAGATAGTCACACCTGTTCCAACAACCATGACTGTTCTGAAAGGTTGCAAACCTCTTCAGAGGGTCACACCTGTTCCAACAGTCATGACTATTCTGAAAGGTTGCAAACCTCTTCAGAAACATTACCAAGTTGGCTATAAATAGACCCTCAAATCCCAGAATATTTACTTACGAAATTTTCTGATTATCTTCTTCTTCTTCTGCACTAAAATTCCAGTGTGTTTTGCTGCCATCGAGTAGTTTGCTGATCATCGGCGTTTTTGATACCAATACTCCGGTGAGTTAAATCGTTCTATCCTGGGAGGACATATTTCATAACATCGGGTACTTGAGGAGAATAATTTCCTTAAGAACACACTGTGTATTCAGCGGGCTCGATTTGTTCCTTCAACGTTTCAAAAATTATTTTGAAGTTCGAATATTATTTTTCAGAATTATTTCTACTAACTTTTTATTTTATTTTTTAGAAAGATTATTGTTTTATTTACTTACAACAATACATATTATAACACAACCATCATCACCAACCACCACCTCATAACCGTCACAGTGACGAACACTAGTACTAGGTTCACAACCTAACATTATCAAATATATGCATCATCAAACAATAATTATTGCAACACCAACTAAATTAAGATTTTCTCTAATATTTTCTTATTATAAATGTATTATTTAATTTTTTAACTCATTGAAGTGGCAGATGCACCTACATTGCGTTACAGATAATAGAGTTGTCTTCTGTTCAATACATCTATTGAATTATATTCGTGTCTTCCACTTTGCAAAATCAATCCTATATCCTTTTTAATCTGCCCAATCCTCTCATCCATATTCTAAACATTCTTTCAAACGTGTAATGAGAGTTTCTTTCTAACAACAAACAAAGCTACAAACAGAGCGTGTGTTGTGTACAAAACAAAAACATATGTTTGAAAATATTAAAAAATTAATTTAAAAGCATCTCCAACTACTTCAATGATTAGTATCATAAACTAAGTAACTGCCCTTTTTCTTTTCCGTCTATACTCTGTGGGGGTCGCAAAATAAAGTAGGTTAATTTACAATTTTATTTTATTTAGAGGCGAAGTCAAAATTTGGAGTTTATAGATTCTGAAACGGAATCATTGTTCTTTTTAGTAACTGATTTTGTTATTAAATAATTATATAAATTTAATAAATTTTCTAATATAAATACATAATCTCAGCATATTGAGTTTGTCTAATATTGTGACACCGCATAAAGATTCTAAATATGAGAAGTCCCCTTGGATTCGAGAGGAAGGAAATGAAGAGCGGGAACGAAACGAAACGAAATAAATTGTGTCTAGCTCGAGTTTCGAATGAGCTTTTCCTAATTATGTCTGGTAATAGAATAGAGCGGCTTGCTATTCCATTTTTTGCTGCTTTCGCGGTACGGGTGTTATAACCCCCCCCTCCCCCCCCCCGGGTTATATTTTATTCTACGTAGAGTAACTTATTATAAAGACAACTAGTCTACCAAGTGCTGAAAAAAGGGTAAAGCTTACCTGGGACAAACAAGGAATTAAGATACCTAAAACCTAATCAGTAAAGAAAAAAGTTTCACATTTTATGTGGGAATATTTTCGCCAAAGAGCGTGAACTATACAAGTTCCCATGACATCAACCAATTAATTAATTAAATATTAAACTAAAGTATAAAATAAAGGCTTTGGTGAATAGAGAAGACCTCACCTTTTCTTAAGGCGATATAGCTTTACACTTCCTCAACCAGCAGGTAGTTGTAAAGTACTATAATTTATTTTTAATTAATTTGTGTAAGATTCAGCTATTAAGAAATGAATATTCATTGGTGGCAATCGCGTATATTTAAAGAACCTTAGCTAGTTGATTACCTTAAATACTTTTTCCATTCTATTTTATGTAGCATTATTTGACAGGGTACCAAGCTTAAATTTTATTTTGACTTATATAATCTCTAAGTCGTAGTGAAATAATATACCAAAATAATAGTGGAAATGATAGAAATAAATGAAATATCACATTAGAGTTTTTTTTTCAATTTTAAATGAATTTTGACTAAGTATAAAGCTATATAAAATAATATTATTAATTAATTCATTTCGTTTTACGTGTTTTAGTTTGACTAGACACAAAATTTAAGAAAGCAAGTACATATTACTATATTAGGAGGATCATTTATCTTGAATAATGACTTGCTGCCCGTAATCAAATAATCTTGATATTTGTCACTCACACATGGTATAGATAGAACAGCAGAAGATGCAAAATTAAATATTATGGATTTGAGTTGAGAGAGTGTGTTTTGAAATATATGTTTAACTTTATTTATATATATACTTATTTTCCAGACCATGGCGCATGAGCCCGTGCATGCATGCGCGCGCACACCCACACATATGTCTAACTTTATCTATATGTATGTACTAGTTTTCTCCCACTTATATGAAGAACAATGGCTGATTCACAATTTAAACCTTTACGAGTTCTAAATTGAGAGTGAATCCTGAAATATATGTCTAACTTTATCTCTATATACTAGTTTTCGCCCACTTATATGAAATGTGTTAGATGTTATCCTGGTTTTCTTATCATATTTGGTTTTCATTCACGAAGGAAAGGATAACATATTTACCATAATAGGGGTTTTCTTTTCTTAGATGGAAAATGTAAGTCTTTCATATTTGGCTAGTCCTTTTTCTTGTAGGAAAAAGTTTGGACTTCTATAAATTCAGGATCTTTCATTCCCATTCAGTAGCATCCACATTGTAGCCATATGGAGTTTGAGATTCGTGTTTAGAGGGAGAACTTTACGGGACAAGTGTCAGTATATCACTTGTGCTTGCCTCTTCGTGAGGTTGTCTCTCGATATTTTGTCCTCTCTTTTATTATATAGTGGATTGCTCATCTCCGTCATGGATGTAGGTCAGTTATCGAACCACGTTATATGTTTGTGTCTCTTTTGATATATTTTTCTTTGTTGTGTAATTTATCGCCGTTCAAGATTTGGTTTGTCAGCTTCCATGTAACACCTGACTTTTTTCGGTCCTAACAGTCCGATCGTGAATCACTGACAATACAACAACAACGGCAATATTTATTGCCATAAAAATATTTACAGGCAATTGATTAAATGCCATTGGTTCTTAAAATCGCTAAAGCTTCTAACGATATTTATGCCGAATGCTGATAAAGACCCATATTATTATCGCTAAAATTCTTTTTTACGAGTTGTTATTGGAGATGATCATATATATCTAAGCGTGGATACTAAGTGGCTAATGACAATTATTCATGACCATCATTATAAATCTAGCAAGTTGCAATTCCTTAATTGTTGTTTTCCCTTGCAATCATCTACAATATTGTCAGTAAAAGCACTCTTCTTTCTCACGTTTAAAATCTTAGCTTCTCTCAAACTCAAACTATCAAAGTGAAAAATAGTGTGTGGTTGAAAATAAAAACCATATTTGACAGATCATAATCCATTTACGTATCACAAAAAGTGAGTATAAGTAGGGAGCCCAACCCCTTTGTATATATAACAAAGATCGTGGAAGACAAACATTAAGATTGTGACCCCCCAAAAACAGCTGTAGTACGTTAAAATTAAGGAATCAACGACTCATGAAACATACCATTGATGTACATAAGATTTTGCACAAATAATATCGGTCTATATTTTTTTTTTTTTCTAGAACCCCAAAAAAATCCGTAGCCGTTATAGTCTCTGCCACAACCTATGCCCTTCGGATGAGCGCTATGTATGCACTGGGTAAACCTCTCTGTGAAGGCAAGCCCTGTGCGACAGGCTGATCCAGAAGGCATTGAGGGGGGAATCGATCCCAGGTCATCTGTATGGATGACTGCCCTCCAAACCAACTAGTCATCTGTATCAGTCTATATTTATCACAACTTTACTTGTAAGCAGGGGCAGAGCTAGAATTTCAAGTTTAAGGGTTCCAGATTTTAATTATTTTAAGCTATTGGATTATAAATTAGTAATAATTTATATATATTTAATGAATTTTTTAAAAGAAATACATGGTTCAAACCAAAGCTACTTGATTCGACTGAACCCGCTCAGATCACTTTAGCTCCCCTGCTTGTAAGTGTGTTTGGGTTCGAGATAAGTTTAAAAGCTTTACTTCTTATCTCAAATTGATGTTTATTTTGTACTAATTTCAAGTAGTTTGATATTTTATATCTATTTCTTTCGTTCTAATTTATATGATATAGTTTGATTCGATAATAGAGAAAGTACTTCTTACGTCCAATTTATATGTCATACTTTCTTTTTTGGTATATCTCAATAAGAATGTCATACTTTTTCTAATAGAAATAATTTTAACTTTAAACTTCTCATTCTATCCTTAATGAGATGATTTACCTGCCACTCAAATATTTTTCACTAGTTAAACTTTTCATTTTATCCTTAATGAGATGATTTACTGCCACTCAAATATTTTTCACTAGTTTTACGCCAGGAATTTTAAACTCAATGCTCAGTCAACTATTGCCGCATAAATTAAGACGGAAGGAGTAATACTTTTCAAACTTATGATCCAATGTATCATTTTTTTTAAACAAATTAATAAAAATATAGTATCACATAAATTGGAACAAAAGAAATATCTTTTTTATTTTTGAAAAAAAAAACATGATACATATTGTATATTTATAGCAGTGAATGTTTTCATATAGCAGTGAGACCCCTCATAGAAGTGTGTCTCCACCACTAATATGTACAGCTAGATGCACATATTTAGCATAATGTTTTTTTTTTTTTTTTTTTGGTCTTGTTAATTTCTTCAAAGGCAAAGTTATACAGTTGGAAGAAGTTGTCTACTCCACTTAATTAGTATGTTATTTATTATGACTTATGATGTTGGTAGTGAAGTAGTTGTTTGTTGGACCCATCAATCCAGTTTCAAATTTTCTGTTCTTGCAAAAAAAAAAATCAAGAATAAATAAATCTTTCTTTTTTGACTTAATTAATTTAGAGATAACTAAATTGACTCAAGTAAATAAGAAATAGAGGTAAATTTTGGAGTTTATAAGGTTACTGTGATCATACACAGGTATAATAAGTGGAATTGAATCAAGAGTTTGTATGTTTTTTTCCTGATTTGACTTACACTAACAATTAAGGGTGTGCATTCGGTTTATCGATTCGGTTTTGACCATTATCGATAAGTACTTATCGATTATCGATTTGTACATATGCTTATCGTTATCGTTTCAATAAGGTTTCGATTTTTCGATTTCGATTTCGATAACAAATAATCGATTCGATTTATCGATAAACCGATTCGAATGCACACCCCTACTAACAATATAAAGAATTTTTATATATCAGTGTAATTAACCTATTGTAAAATAACATGTTTTTTTGTCTTATTTTCGAGGTTATTAGCTAGTTCTACCTGTTAGATAATTACTTGCAGTTATCTTTAAAATGCCTGATAGTCTATGTATTGAGATCAAATTATTTTTTTTTTTTTTAATAAAATGCCTTCGTATAACTGGTAAAATTGATGTCATATGATCAAGAGGTCTTCGGGTTTGAGCCGTAAAAATAGTCTCTTGCAAAAAAACAGGATAAGGTTGCATACAATAAATCCTTGTGCAGACCTTGCGCATAGCGGAAGCTTAGTACACCGAACTGTTTTTTTTTTAAATAGTAGAATAGGCAACATGTCAACATTCATCCATGTTACTATCTAGGTCCCAAAGTGCAAAAAGGTAAAAAAGGACAAACATCAAATGGAATAGTTAATTATTATCATAAAGAACAAGAGGAAGACTGGATTTTTAACATAACAATTGAAAAAGAATAAATGCATACATTAAAAAATGCAACCACATCCATTAAAGAACAATAATAAGCTAAGTAACCATTAGTCTTCTCCTTCAATTGCAAGACCATCCATTTTGAACAATCTGTTAATCATATCATCTTCTTTTCTTACTACATTGCTAATAATCAAATCTTGTTTTAAAAAAAACGTAATTCACCATTACAGGGCGAATTCAGCAGGTTCAACTGAACTAATTCTTTTTGATTCAAATTGTTTATACATATGCAAAAATGAATTCAAAATGTATACATATAATAATAAGATCACACTCATTCTGAATTCAGCAAGAATAAAACTCGACCAGCTCGTTCAACGACTCTGGTTGAGGATCAGCATTTTGGAGCATCCATAGCAAATGTTCAAAAAGAACAACTTCACAACCAACAGTAATATAATCATCTGAATCACCTGTCCTTTCAACAAGTTCCTTAAAGAGAGGATGATCAACAACATCAGAGCTAACGAGGTATTCGCGACGCGATTTACCAACGTAGACAGGGTGTAAATCTTTGTTGTCAGAAGAATTATATGAATCATTGTCGTAAGAAGAATGATTTGTGGTTACCATGGAAATGGTGTTGTTGTTGCTGTTGACACGGCTAAGTTTGAAAGATTGCATTTTTTTCAAAACTGACTTGATTTTTGTAAGCTTGCCTCCTTTGGTCATGGCTATTTTTGTAAAAGAGAGAAAAAAAAAAAAAGGAGAAGAGAGAAGAATTTTGAAAAAAAAGGAGAGTTTAAGAAGATTTTGGTGTTTGTGAGAAAGTGGGAGGAAGGTTCGTATATAAAGGGAAAGCTTAAGACTTAGAGGAGTATAAAGGTAAAATAGCATGGCTGAAATGTTGATAGACTAGTATATTGCTTGGTCGGACCCTAATTGGATCCGAATATCATATAGTTTTAATTAAAGGAATTTATTTTTTTGTTTTAATTTATGTTTTGGTGTTAGACTAGACACAAAATTTTAAAAAGAAAGACTTTTAATGTGTTCCAACTATGTCATAGACATTTTTGTCACATAAATTATTTCATTAAAGGTAAAATAAAAATTTTAAAATAAATTGTCTCTATGTATACAAATGTATGATTCTTTTGAAACTACCCAAAAAAAAAGGGCAAGTTAAATATTTGACTGGTTGGCCAAAATAATTACATTCGTCAGCCAAATACCCAAAAAGTATGATATATATATATATATATATATATATATATATATATATATATATATATATAT
>MU680422.1:2877-13608 GCA_026770625.1 Nicotiana glauca | reverse complement strand
TCACTATAGTAAGGAATTTTACACTTTGTAGTTCCGAGTAAAATCCTCCAAAGACCACTACAACACTCAAAAGAAATAACCCTCTTTTGATATTCCCACCTCACTACAATCTCCCCACGAGTTCATATATATCAAAAGTCCTCAAATCCGACCCCAAATGGTCCTTCACATCCCCAATCAAAATTCTAATTTTACAAGCTCTACTTCTTCAATTTTTAGCTTAAGTTCCATCATTTTCTATGTGGAATTCTCATAATAATCGAGTTTTGAATAGAAGAATCTTACCTCAACATGATTCCCCTCGAATCCCTGTTCAATCTCCTTCAAAAATCTCCAAAATCAACCAACTATGGAGGAAATAAGTCTCAAAATCGCGGACAAGACGAGTTAAAAACATTCTGCGCAGGCCTTAATTTTCTTCTTCGCGAACGTGGTCAAAGCATCGCGTTCACGAAGCACAAACTTACTTTGAACAAATTTCCTCTTACGCGAACACGACATAACGTACGCGAGTGCGATGACTTACACAGACAAAACTTCGCGAACGCGATCCCTTTGTCGCGAACGCAATGGGTTAAATTCCCACTGAAGCTCGACCTCTCAATTCCTCTACGCGATCGCGAAGACCTTCTCGCGAAAGAGATGCATCACCTCCCAGCACTCCGCGAATGCGAAGCCCTTCTCACGAACGCGAAGGCCAAAATCCCACTGACGACCACTAAACCTGCAACTTTTGCAATTTTCTAAACTCCAAAATGATTCGATTGACCACCGAAACTCACCCAAGGCCCCCGGGACCTCAACCAAAGGCACAAACATATCCTAATACCTTATTCAAACTTGTTCCAATCATCAAAACACTTCAAACAACATCAAATCAACCAAACACATCAGATTCAAGCATAAGTTTCTAAAAATCTTCCGAATTCTGCTTTTGATAAAAAACCCAACCAAACAACGTCCGAATGACCTGAAATTTTGCACACACATCCTAAATTACATAACGAAGCTACTGCAACTCTCGAAATTTCATTTCGACCCCTATATCAAAATCTCGCCTATCAACCGGAAATTGCCAAATTATCAACTTCGCCAATTCAAGCATAAGCTTACTACGGACCACCAAAACCCATTCTGGTCACACTCCTAAGCTATAAATCACCTTTCGAAGCTAACCGAGCCATTGGAACTCGCATCCGACCCCTCTAATATATAAGTCAATATCCAGTTGACTTTTCCAACTTAAACTTCCTTAAAAGAGATTATGTGTTTCAAACCTTACCAAACCCAATTCGGATTTAATCCGACCAACCCGATAGCACAAAACACGGATAACAAAGTACAAAGAAGTAGAAATGGGTGAAACAGAACGGGAACTCATGAGACGATTGGCCGGGTCATCACAAGAATATTTTAGCAGCTTAAGCTCGTGACCTCCTAATTACACGATAATCTTTATCGTTGCGCCAAGCTCTCTTTCTTCCACAATCTTCAATGTCTCAGCAAAAGTATTTCACACACGTTTAAATAATCAAATTTACTGAATGATTCTCTTTTTGCCCTCTGTATGCGTCAGAATCCGACCCCCTGATAATTAACGAAGTTAATCCCGTCTTAAGTTAACTCACGATTAATAAGTGGTATGACCACTCAAAATTAACGGTACTTAACCATTATCTGATTTGATCAACAAGGCTACGGCCCACCCGCAATCATTAAGGTGCAACCCCAACGTGGTCACGGCTACTTATTGCCAGCTCACGAAGCTCACCGTTATAAATACCAAGAGAGGAAACCCTAGAAAAGGGGCTTCTTCACCACTATTGACAAAAGAGAGAGAGAAGAGATAAAGATACCCATCTTATGGGAAGAGTAAACACCATTGTAAGGCTCTGAACCTCTTCATGGATAGGCAGACCAAACCAATATCATCAATAAAAGTTGTTAATATTTCTTCTCCTAACCTTGAGTACTTATTATCGTTTCTTTCATTTGTTCTAATGGATTATTACGATTTGCTATGATTTTCCCGTGATTCATATATATTATTTTATACTCATAAAGTGTGTGATAACTTTTGAGTCAAACAATTTGGCGCTGTCTGTGGAGATTTCGTAGCAAAATCGCGTAGTTCTTCCATGGACCAAAAGGAAAGAAACGCCTGAAAAGGAAGAACAACCCAGTTCAAACAAGCCAAAGCGGCATATCAGACCGATGGAAATCTAAGATCTCGAATCGAGATCCAATTCCTCTGTCTCTCATCTATCGGATAATGCAAACAACAAGAAGAAGCCCCCTTTTGGGGAGAATCTCCGTAAGAGATCTCCCACATCCCTGATAAGGGCTCCAGCTAGAAACCGGCATGGAGGAATCTCGAATCGAGAATCGCTTCAAGACAGCCTACATACCCCGATTGGGAAGAAACGATTAAGTTGCTCAAGATCTCGAATCAAAATCGAGCTTCAGCTCTCAAAAACCCACAAACCAAGACAGGCTATGCGCCTTCACCAAAACGTTCAACTACGGTTGAACCAAGACTCAGGTTATGTGCCTTCGCCATCAAAATTAACAAAGTTCAACTATGGTTGAACCAAGACAGGCTATGCGCCTTCACCAAAAAGTTCAACTATGGTTGAACCGAGACTCAGGCTATTCGCCTTCGCCAATTAGTTCAACTACGGTTTAACCAAGACATGCTATGTGCCTTCACCAAAAAGTTCAACTACGGTTGAAATGAGACTCGGGCTATTCTCTTTCGCCAATTAGTTCAACTATGGTTTAACCAAGACAGGCTATGCGCCTTCGCCAAAAAGTTCAATTACGGTTGAACCAGGACTCAGGCTATTCGCCTTCGCCAATTAGTTCAACTACGGTTGAACCAAGATAGGCTATGCGCCTTCACCAAAAAGTTCAACTAAGGTTGAACCAAGACTCAGGCTATGCGCCTTTGCCAACAAGTTTAACTACGGTTGAACCAAGACAGGCTATGCGCCTTCACCAATTAGTTCAACTACGGTTGAACCGGGACTCAAGCTATTCGCCTTCGCCAACAAGTTTAACTACGGTTGAACCAAGATAGGCTATGCGCCTTCACCAAAAAGTTCAACTACGGTTGAACCGAGACTTAGGCTATTCGCCTTCGCCAATTAGTTTAACTATGATTGAACCAAGACAGGCTGTGCGCCTTCACCAAAAAGTTCAACTACGGTTGAACCGGGACTCAGGCTATTCGCCTTCGCCAATTAGTTCAACTACGGTTGAACCGGGACTCAGGCTATTCGCCTTCGCCAATTAGTTCAACTACGGTTGAATAAAGACAGGCTATGCACCTTCACCAAAAAGTTTAACTACTATGCGCCTTCGCCAACAAGTTCAACTACGGTTGAACCAAGACAGGCTATGCGCCTTCACCAATTAGTTCAACTGCGGTTGAACCGGGACTCAGGCTATTCACCTTCGCCAACAAGTTCAACTACGGTTGAACCAAGATAGGCTATGCGCCTTCACCAAAAAGTTCAACTATGGTTGAACCAAGACTTAGGCAATGCGCCTTCGCCAACAAGTTCAACTACGGTTGAACCAAGACAGGCTATGCGCCTTCACCAAAAAGTTCAACTACGGTTGAACCAAGACAGGCTATGCGCCTTCACCAAAAAGTTCAACTACGGTTGAACCAAGACTCGACTATGCGCCTTCGCCAACAAGTTCAACTACGGTTGAACCAAGACAGGCTATGCGCCTTCACCAAAAAATTCAACTAGGGTTGAACCAAGACTCAGGTTATGCGCCTTCGCCAACAAGTTCAACTACGGTTAAACCAAGACAAGCTATGCGCCTTCACCAATTAGTTCAACTACGATTGAACCGGGACTCAGGCTATTCGTCTTCGCCAACAAGTTCAACTACGGTTGAACCAAGATAGGCTATGCGCCTTCACCAAAAAGTTCAACTACGGTTGAACCGGGACTCAGGCTATTCGCCTTCGCCAATTAGGTCAACTACGGTTGAACCAAGACAGGCTATGCGCCTTTACCAAAAAGTTCAACTACGGTTTAACCGGGACTCAGGCTATGCGCCTTCGCCAGCAAGTTCAACTATGGTTGAACCAAGACAGGCTATGCGCTTTCACCAAAAAGTTCAACTACGGTTGAACCGGGACTCATGCTATGCGCCTTCACCAAAAAGTTCAATTACGGTTGAACCAAGACTCAGGCTATGTGCCTTCGCCAACAAGTTCAACTACAGTTGAACCAAGACAGGCTATGCGCCTTCACCAAAAAGTTTAACTACGGTTGAACCAAGACCCAGGCTATGCGCCTTCGCCAACAAGTTACACTACGGTTGAACCAAGGCAGGCTATGCGCCTTTATCAAAAAGTTCAACTACGATTGAACCGCGACTCAGGATATCCGCCTTCGCCAATTAGTTCAACTATGGTTGAACCAAGACAGGGTATGCGCCTTCACCAAAAAGTTCAACTACGGTTGAACTTGGACTCAGGCTATTCGCCTTCGCCAATTAGTTCAACTACGGTTGAACCAAGACAGGCTATGCGCCTTTACCAAAAAGTTCAAGTACGGTTGAACCGGGACTCAGGCTATTCGCCTTCGCCAATTAGTTCAACTACTGTTGAACCAAGACTCAGGCTATGTGCCTTCGCCTTCAAATTTAACAAAGTTCAACAACAGTCAAACTGGAACTCCGGCTACGTGCCTTCGCCAATAAGTTCAACCACGGTTGAACCAAGACTCAGGCTACGTGCCTTCGCCATTAAATCCAACGAGCTCAACCTCGCTCGAACTACAAGGACGGATGCCTTCGTCCTCAAATTTAGCAAGTTCAACCACAGTTGAACCGAGACTCAGGCCAAACGCCTTCATCAGTGAAAGCAAAGCCCGACTTCCAATGAATCGAAGCGTAGGATAGGCGCCCTCGCCATTCAAGTAAGTACTTCCAACTCGAATTAAGATTCGGTCCACGTAAAGTTCGGCCCCGGTTAAACTACAAGGCCGCATTTTTTACCATCACGATTGGTTGTTTGATCGCGTCTGAACTGGGACTAAGGCTAAGCACCGCTATCACCAAATAACTGCTAAGACTCACCCACACCGAGTCGAAGAAGCAAGGCCGATAATAACCAGAAATTAACATGCCTACCAGAGTCAAACTCAGCAAATCAACCCTTGAACACGCGCAAAAGAAAAGTCTAAAGGGGAAAAAGGAAAGGCACAAAACAAGCACAAGGCAGGCAATGGAAAAGAAAATTTATATATTTACAAAGTCAATGACGGGTCATCCCCGCTTACACCCGGCCAAGACCGGTCAATGAAAAAAAAGAGAAGAAAAACAAGAAACACCTAAAATGCCAAGCGGCGAACAAAACAAAAAAAATACAACAAATCTTTCTACTCGGCGCCATCTGCGCCATCATCTGCACCATCGCCAACCTCTGGCGTCGCCGCGTCAAAGCCACAGTCGGTACGGGCCTCACGAGCCTTCTGACGCGCTTCCTCGAAAGCAGCCTCGGTCACGATACCGGCCTTCCTCAAATTCTTTTATACATCGCGCTGGGCCTCGGCAAAAACTCAAAGTTCGCGAGCCTGGTTAGAAGGGGCGGCCTGGTCCGTAGGCGCTGATTCTCCCCCTCCAAGGCCGCGAACCGATCTGCCATGTCTTGGGCATCCCGCTCAAAGACTCCAATGCGATCCTCTAGCCCCGCCTCTCTAAAGGCCACGACAGCTCTCTCCAACCCCCACTCCCTCTCACGAATACGAAGAGCCTCCTTCAACCCTGTGGCCTTCGTCGAAGCGGTCCTCGCATGCTGCCTCAAAACTGCGACTTCACCCTCCAATGCGGCCACCTTCCCGTTCCATGTCGCAGCGGCCTCTGCTGCCTTGGCCTGATCTTGGCACTCCCTCTCAGCTGCTTCCCGCCTTCCCACATCAAGCTCCTCGTCTTTCTGACGAAGCTGCTCCTCGAGGGCGCGCGTTCTGCCAAGTGCTTGCTGCACCTGAAGCTCCCGCCTCGCCAGCTCCTCGACCAAGGCCCGACTACGGGGGTCGTTCCTCAAGCGCTCGCGCATCACCCGACACCGGTCTCGGCAGCGACGATACTTCTCTAGTGCCCGCAAAAAGACCCCCGAGCGGATGCGGGCTCGACGGATGCTCTCCACCTCCAGCAGATAAGACTGCAAAGCAAAAACAACGATTACGGTAAAGAATAAACTAAGGCAAGGAAAAAATGAACTAAGGTCGTAGTAACGTACCCTCAGGCCCATCATGGCCACTTCATTCATCAGTCCGATATCTGTGACGTCCCTCAACGACGCGTTCTCGGTCTCCGAGCATAGCACCTCAAATAGAGGCACCAAGCTATTCCCTTGGAGCAATAAGTTCGACTCCGCAGGAACCTCAATTAAGCGAGATCGCCCTTCGGCACGCACCGTTGAGTTGGTGAGACCTTCTTGAATCATACGGACGATATCAGGATCCAAGTCGTACTAGGACTCGTATCCGTCTCCTCCAGCATCACTTCCTTCTCCTGCGGCCTGTGAGGTCAAGGTACCCGCCATAGCCGCCGAAGGAGCACTTGGTTCACCAACAATAACAGCCGCTGAGGAACTACCTCCCATCTCAGCAACTGGAACCACCAATTGAGTCGCCAAAGCGGCGGTATCATCATGGCCTAAGCCAACCGGGGCAACCCTCACTGTTTGTCCGCCATCAAGGCCACATGCCGCAACCGTACTCCTCTTCGTATCTACTGGGGGGGAGTCCAAATTAATCACCACAGGAGGAGTCGGCGTGAACGCAACCCTCCGCCTTACCAACGGCCTCTCCTCCTCCTCCTCCTCCTCCTCCTCCTCCTCCTCCAACTCATTTAAGGGCGACTCCACCCTAGGTCACACAGCTCCCAACGTCCCCTCGACCCAAAATGCAGCCCATACTGAAGAATGAGCTACTGAAGATTCAACTGACGCCACCCTCGGTACTGGGCACAGCACTAGTGTTGCAATAAGCCGAGCAGTCCCGCCAGGCCTACAAAAGGTCAGTTGAGGAGCCCTGACGAGGCGTGCCCTTCCTGATCACGGGAAAACAAAGTTAGTAAATAGAGACGAAACAGAACGAAAAAGTAGAAGTCGAATTCTCACCGGCTGCGGTCCTACGACCATCCCTCGCCCAGAAAGACGCCCATGTGTGTATCCCCGCTGTGTGGGGGAGTACGTCCTCGACCCACTCATGTATCCAAGGCAATGGGGCCGGCGGCGACCTGTCGGCTACAAAAAATGACACGACTTAACGCTCATGATCACGAATCATAAAGAGGGGAAGAAAAGGGAATTCAACCACTAAAGAACTTACGTACATGGTTCCAAGCCTCTAGGAACCCAGTAGCATCTGCCACCAGATGCCTGGTCCTGATATAAAAGAAGTGCTCGAAAGGGCGAGGGTCAACCTCGTCATCCAATCTCATGACCAGGGCCCTCGACCCACGAGGGCACGCCTGAATCATGGTGCCACGGACTCTCTGGGGAGCGTAGAGACTAAGTACATGCTGCAACGTGACCTCCCTATGGGCCAATTTTGCGTACTTGATGAACATGGCAAGCAACTTGTAAAGAGAAGGAACAAGCTAACGCGGGCATACCCCATAATATCGACAGAAATCCACCACCAGCATTGGGAGCGGAATCTTAAACCACAACCTGAAGCGATAGGCATAAAAAATACAGTATCCCCTGCGGTCGGTGTGGACCCTCACCTCACTTCTAGCGAGAACGATGTCTACATGGGTGGGGATGACCCCTTGTTACCGTAATCGGGCCACCCCAATTTCCCCCATTAATGGGGCTTCATCCACCGGGTCCTCTCCATCGTCGACGGTGAAATCAATCGTCGGACCTCTGGGCTGAGGAACTACCTCATCAACCGACGGAACTTCTTTGGTCTCTATCTGTTCTGCACCTCCCATTGTCGGAGGTGGCCCTTCAACTACTGGAGAATTGACCGGAAAATCCATCGTAAGAACATCGTGGGAAGAACTGCCTACCATTGTTGATCTACTAAAGAGAAAGGGATAGAATTCGGTGGGCAAGACAAAGGTTATCACAATCAAGGAAAGAAAGGAGAAGATGAATTAGCAGGATGAAAAAGTTTCTTCAGAATCTCTCTTAGATGAATAATTAAGATATGAGAAATGAATGCCTCAACCCACCTTTATAGGCAACGTAAATGGCTTTCGCGAAACCCAATAGACATCATTAACTACACGACCAACCATAAAACGGTTCAGTTCTGCCGAAGCATGCGTCATTATGACAAGCTCCACGAAGCAACTTCTCAGCCATCCGCCAACGTCTCGCCGTCGGAATAATCGCAACGGCCTGCGAGTGCTGAAAGAATGTGCCGTACGCCTTCAAAATTCTGGACGTGACCAAATAAGTACCCGGCGCATACTTATTCCCCACGGCCACATCGTGCACTGCCCATCCCCCGTCGTCAGCGACTATGATCCCAAACAGATGCGAGGACCAGAAAGTAACGAAGTTCGGTCTCGCTCGAATTGCGTTAAAACGTCATATATCTTCGCCGAGGAGAGGCATTCCATCTTGATTATACAACGACTTGGCAATTTTATAACAAAACGCTAACATTCTGCAAAACTAAGGGCCGTCGCCAAAGGGAATTCGGCCTCGATCGAAGCGACAGTCGATCGCCCTATCCGAGTTTCTCAAACCACAGTCGATGAAGTCCACTCATCGAGTTCGGCCACGGCACGATCTCGATAAGCGGAGGGACTAACTGTATGAGTCATAATCTGACCCCATGATAATTAACTAAGTTAATCCCATCTTAAGTTAACTCACGATTAATAAGTGGTATGACCACTCAGAATTAACGGTACTTAACCCTTATCTGATTCGATCAACAAGGCTACGACCCACCCGCCATCATGAAGGCACAACCCCAACATGGTCACGACCACTTATTGCCAGCTCACGAAGCTCACAGTTATAAATACTAAGAGAGGAAACCCTAGAAAAGGGGCTTCTTCTTCACCACTATTGACAAAAGAGAGAGAGAGAGAAGAGATAAAGATACCCATCTTATGGGAAGAGAAAACACCATTGTAAGGCTCTTAACCTCTTCATGGAAAGGCAGACCAAACCAATATCATCAATAAAAGCTGTTAATATTTCTTCTCCTAATCTTGAGTACTTATTATCATTTCTTTCATTTGGTCTAATGGATTATTATGATTTACTATGATTTTTTCGTGATTCATATATATTGTTTTATACTCATAAAGTGTGTGATAACTTTTGAGTCAAACACCCTCCAAATGGCTTTTTTTTTTGGATGTTGTCATGTTGAATTTTTTTTCCTTCTACTTTTAGAAGGCTCCTCAGGAGCGGGTGCATTACAGATGAAAGTATTAACATGAAAAGTCTGTCCTATCTGGGGCTCTGACATTTTTATTAGTAAAATAAAGAAACAGAATACTAAAAAAAGAATTAAAAAGAAAAAAAAACAAGAAGGAATTAAAACTCATCATTATTGGCTAATTGGTGGTGTCCAAAAAGAATAGGAAAAAGGAGTAAACGATGACGTTTTGGAGCTGAGTAAAAGATGACTTTTTGGAGCTAAGTCAAAGCTAGAGTTTGGTCATAGATCTCAAATTTATTTTGAAAAATCTGATTTGGGTGAAGTTTGGTTTGAAGATGAAAATGTGTTTGGACATACGTTTTCGAAACATATTTTACAACTTTATTTTGGAAAAACATGTATATACTCAAGTTTTGGGATTTTGGCCCAAAATCATCTCAATAGCTGATTTTGAGATTTGAAATTTGGGATTTGGATTTTGGCCAAAATATGGGCAAAATTTATGGCCAAACATGAGTTTTGAAAATAAATTCCAAATTTATTTTCGCAAAACTCATTGCCAAACGGGGCCAAAATATATACGATAGAATCTTTATTGTATTCGATCAAATTCTTTTAGTAAAAGATTGGGCCTAATTCAGTTGCAATTCAATTAAGAGAATAGAGGATAAGTATAGAGGAAAAAGATTGAGTTCTTTTTCCTTTTTTTCTTTATTTTCTGCTAATATCTAGTCATTCGATTTGAATACAAGATTAATGAAGAATATATTTTTTGGTATTCATGAGTTTACTTAGCGCGGTAAAAAAAATCTACTATGTTGCACACTTAGATTCTCTACTCTGATGGTCTCAATTAGGGGTGTTCATAGTTCGGTTTGGATCGATTTTTCCCTAAAAAGAAATCAAACCAAGTAAGTCGGTTTTTCAAATATTAGAACTAAACCAAACCAATTTAGTCGGTTTTTCTCAATTCGGTTTATGTCAGTTTTTCGGTTTTTTCGGTTGTTTGCCAATTTTTTCTTAAATATAAGACATACACTACCAAAACACATATTTCAGCGACCATATTTTTAATGTAACACTATCAAATCAATTGTCCTTTGAGAAATCTATTATTTACCAAGATATATTAATGATAATTGAATCAAATAGTGATGGATAATTTAAGAACTCAATTAAAAATATATTATTTTTAACACAAAATGGATTCTTACACTAAACAAAAGAAAACTACTAATCAAACTAGAATGTAAAAATAAAGAACAATATTAAAAGTGCAAACTATTAATATTTATCATAAATTTTTTGAAACTTTGTATAAAAATATACATACATATATACATAC
>MU680421.1:21126-31660 GCA_026770625.1 Nicotiana glauca | reverse complement strand
ATATCCGGCCGGTACCCCCTATTAAATATGTGAGCGTTACTACAAATTCAGTATAATAAAAATATACATAATTAACACAAATTAAAATTGAAATTTACCACTCGTATTGTGAGTTATGGAAAGTAGGGTATAAATTATTTTCTCCTTGCTCATTCACCGGCGATGATAAGTTTAAATCAAAGATAACTCTTTCATCCGGAACTTGTCCGGCAAAAACTGTTCCAGAATAACCACCCGATGACTGGGGGTTATCTCTACTACGCACAACCTTATTTTTTGGAACGTCTTCGACCTTCACGTACATCTCCAACATTGTGATTATAAGAAAATCACGACATTCGTCCGGAGTCCTCAAAAAATCACGCAAAGTTTCATCATCGTCGGTATTAAACTCCGAGTAAAAAGCAACCCCTTGCGGAGTGACGGAATACGGATATCTTCCGGTTACTTTAAGTATCACGGAACATTTCCTCACACTCATTTTTTTGCATAACAACGATATCAATGTATCGTACTCCATTGTCAGTGGCAATTTAACATGACACTTAGCAGGTAAACTGTAGCCCACGGAGTTATTCTCCATCATAACCTCACCACCCCAATATAATGAAACTCTTATCCTACGCTCTTCAGACATAATGAAAAAGTGTTGTAGAATTTTACAGTAATAGACGTTTCAACAAGAGCAACAAGAGTTAAAAAAAATTTGGAATGCATTTCTATGCGATTCTAACCTCTTTATATAGAAAATGGAGAGACGTGAAGATTTTTTTTTTAAATATATAGCGCCAAACCAGTTGGCACTATATGCTTTTGAATTATTGTACCCTGGTATTATTGCTGGGGTCAGGGGAAAAAAGATATAACGCCAGGTCGTCTGGCGCTATACCAGATGTCAGCATATAACGCCAGGTAGGCTGGCGTTATATCAAAATGTCAGAATATAACGTCAGCTCACCTAGCGCTATATAGTAACGGTGCAGTTACCGTTACTATATAGCGCCAGGTGAGATGGCGTTATATAAATTATGGTTTCTTTTTTTTTTCACTTATTTGTGTCTTTAGAGTCCAAAATAACAATATTTTGGTTCCGGACTCAAATAATGAATCTTCAAGTACCGTTTAATTAAAATCTTCAAAATAAAAAGAGCACCTAGTAACATATCTATAATGTTAGATGTCGGAAGACATTTTCTCGGCGCTATACTGACAAATTGTCAGCCGCAGCCTACTTTCTATTTTCAATTTCCGCATAAGAAGCACGTGATGAAATTAAGAGTAACGTGAAGCAAATTTCCTCCTCGTATCATTTTCATTCCACAGATATAAATAGAGCCTTTTATTCCTCAAAATCAATCAAACCTCATTCACTCTTACTTTTGATCGCACTCATCGCCTGCTGAAAAAGATGTTTCTTTCTCTCCTACTTTCCTTCATTTTAGGGTTTCTTTCCTTCTCTTTTTTGTCCTTCACCAAAAAACTTCATCTCAAATTCAGAAGAATCACTCCCATCTATGGCCCTTCCTCTTACCCTATCCTTGGCTGTCTTATTTCCTTCTACAAAAATCGTCACCGTCTATTAGATTGGTACACTCAACTTTTGTCCGAATCGCCCACACAAACCATTCTAGTTCAACGATTTGGCGCACCTCGAACTATAATCACAGCCAATGCTAATAACGTTGAGCACATTCTCAAAACGAACTTTACTAATTATCCAAAAGGCCAGCCATTTACAGAGATTTTAGGCGATTTTCTCGGGATGGGGATCTTCAACGTCGACGGCGAGCGATGGAACACGCAGCGCAAATTGGCTAGTCACGAGTTCAGCACAAAGTCATTGAGGGAATTCGTGGTCAAAACTCTAGAAGAAGTAGTTGAGACGAGACTGATTCCATTGCTTGACCAATCTGCAAAATCTAACAAAGTTGTGGACTTGCAGGACGTGCTTAGGCGTTTTGCATTCGACACTATTTGCAAGGTGTCCCTAGGCACTGACCCACATTGCTTGGACGATCTTTCGCACGTGCCAGTTCTCGTTGAAGCGTTTGACAACGCTTCACAAGCGTGTGCCATGCGTGGGATGGCGCCTATATACGCGGTTTGGAAAAGTAAGAGGGCGCTCAATTTAGGATCCGAGAAGAAGCTGAAAGAAAACGTGAAACGAGTTCACTGTTGCATTAACGAAATCATAGAGAAAAAGAAACAGAAGATCAATGAAAATGAGGATCACAAAAACATGGATCTTCTCTCTAGATTATTAATTGCTGGCCATGAGGATGAAGTGGTAAGAGATATGGTCATAAGCTTTCTAATGGCAGGAAGAGATACCACATCTTCCGCCTTGACTTGGCTTTTTTGGCTAACTACCAAACATCACGAAGTCAAAAATGAAATGATCAATGAAATAACGTCGATCCACAATGGCGATAAGGCACTCGAATTCGACGACTTGAAAGAGATGAAATATTTACAAGCATGCTTGAATGAATCAATGAGGCTTTATCCGCCAGTAGCTTGGGACTCGAAGCATGCGGCTAAAGATGACATTTTACCCGACGGTACAAGAGTTCAAAAAGGGAATAGAGTTACTTATTTTCAGTACGGAATGGGTAGAATGGAGAAGATATGGGGAAAAGACAGACTTGAATTTAAACCGGATCGTTGGTTGGATGAAAATGGATTGTCGAAAAGTGTGTGTCCATATAAATTTCCAGTGTTTCAAGCAGGTCCAAGGGTGTGTTTGGGAAAAGAAATGGCATTCACACAGATGAAGTATGTGTTGGCTTCAGTGCTAAGACGGTTCGAGATTAAACCGGTTAATGTAGATAAGCCGGTTTTTGTGCCTCTTTTAACTGCACACATGGCTGGTGGTTTCAATGTGAAAATATATCACCGAGGTAGCTAGCTGGTGACATGTAAAATATTGCACTGATGATAAAATACTGTCATACTTTTTGGAAGCAGAGGTGTTTCACTTTTCTTCCTAAATTAAGTATAATAATATTATATTTTTTTAAAAGTTATTTAAATATATGTGCGTGAACCCAAACTCAAAGATTATTTATGGTGCAATTACTATTGGGTATACCTCTAAAAATAAAATTGACAGTTCAAATCACATACTGAACGATCTTATTTTCAGCACAGAGTATAGACATATATGTGAAAATTACTAAAATTTTAAAAAAAATATAATTTTAAACTTATAATTTTAAAAGTATAGTGAATCATAATAAGATATTAAAATTAAACCGACCAAATATAAATTCTAGATCTAACTATTCACAACAGTGTACTCATCCTTGAAATCTTGAATATCCGCCTCAGGCGCGAGGAACGAAAAAAGTTAATGCCAGAATCCAAAAGTGGTTTCTGATTAATAACTTGTCCAGCAAGAATTAGACACGTTTGATATAATTTTGAGCATGTTCTTGGGCTAGTTTCAAAATTAAGAGAGGATAAAACTTACTGACACCGTATGCTTACGGTTATAACCAAATATTTAACTGAAAGGATGAATTTTTTTTGGGCTTTATGTTGACATCAAGCTCTCATACTATAATATCATCCTATATCGTTTTCCTCATCCCTTCATTTGTTTGCTATCTACAAATGTTTTGGTTCTAAATAGTCAAAATGAAAAATGATTGTAATGAAAAGAGAGAAATAGGTCATGAATCATGATTGAAAGGTGTGTTAAACCTAAAATCAGTAATGATTAAGAATATCATGAAAAAGATCTCTTTCCGTATGTTGGTGTGTACATAAAAAATAGACCATTCTGTCTAATCCAATAATTAAGAAGGGAAAAAAATCCTCTTACCTATATATATATATAAATGCTCTAAGATTAACCTTGAATTTAAAAAAAGTGAAAAGATATCAATAATATGGTGTAATTACTCCTCTGCACCTGATATATACATTAAATTATATATCAATTAGTCATAATAAAGTGATTTAATCATCCCTGCAGGAATGATCCAATTGGTTTGGAGGACGATCATCTGTCCCCCTTTTATATTGTACAAATTGTAGTTGCTGCGAATTTTCCTAGAGTTCCAAAACAAAAAAAAGTGATTTAATCATATTCTTTCTATCTATATGAATACTCTTTGATTTTCTATACCTCTTTTCTTGCAGTTTCGTCAATTTGAAAACGTGGCTGGATTTGGTTCACTCATTGCAGCATTATAACTAATACTCCTAGCACTGCTTTCATATCAATGTGTGCCTACTAATTAATTATGAACCTAATGAAGAATTATAGGCATGTGATTATTAGTAGTGTTTAACATTCTCCCTCCGGTCCAAAATAAGTGATTTTTTTAGTGTTTTCACACAGATTAAGAAATTCACCTTTTAGCATTAATTAGCAATGAAATTAACCATATTAACTTTTACTATCTCACATAAACACTCCTAACACATATTCCAATACTATTTACTCCAAGGACAATGTAGGAAAAAAATAATTAATTCATTCTTGAAATCCGAAAAAATCACTTATTTTGGACCAAAAAAAAAGACCAAAAAATTACATATTTTAGACCGGAGGCGGAGTAATTATGAACATTTATGGAAATCCCTGACCCACTTCCGATAGACTTGTTTAAAATAAGTGTAGTGCCAACTGAACAATTCTCAATCCTTATAGTCAAAAACAATTTAGAACTTTAACAGTATTAATCTTCATTAGTTTCTTCTTTAATTTCCTTTTATTATCCATATTGTAAGTTCAGTCTAGATATTTCAAGAGGAATTTACATAGAATACAACTTATTTAATATTTATTTAAATGAGTTACAACTACTTTTAGATTATTACATATAATGCAACTTTTTAAAAATCTACAACATTCCATATTCATAATATATCTCTCTTAATTGAGTTAATAGTATTGTCTCCTTAATTTTCTCATTCATTAACTAGATGGTATTTGAGAAATCATAACACACGTGTTCTCTTTAATATCCAATTATCTCTGCTCGTTTGAGAATTAACAGACATTCTCTTCCACAATTCCATGGAAATAATATTATTTTCTCATTGCACTTCAATTTCATCTGCTCGTTTGAGCACTCCGCGGAGTCGCCCAAACCACTTATTTTTGGAAATATTTGTCGTGTTATCCATAGAAGCATAAATGAGTTACAAATCCACCAAGAACAACAATAACACTAATGAATTTGGATTTGGGATCTTCAAACTTATTTTGATCTTTGTTGTTCACATCAATGGTGTTCTTTGCTTCCTCTTTTTTCTTTCTTTTGTTCAGTATTAAATTCAATCAAAAGAAATTGATTTTTTAAATTTATTTTCTAAGACATTGCCGTAATTCAATATTTTCATTTGAAAGTAACAATGTTTAATCGCGTAGTATCATGTATTAAGGCAAAATACCAAAATATCTATTTATGAATTTGGTATAATATATGTAGATACTTTTCATATAGTATGTATGAATACATTTATATACGTATTTGTAAAATATATTCAGACGATGCTCTATTATCTATATACAAATAAAGAACATTGGATATAAGAGGATTATATATAGTATATGGTATATATAGTATGTACAATGTATAATTTCTTTAAGTATATTGTATATTTACTTAGTTAGAAAGTTTTTTATTTTATTTATATAAGTTAAACCATTATTTCATATGTAGAATATATAGGAGTAATATATTTTACTGTTCATTAATGATTTAATATATACATTATACAATATATTATATATCTATACTACTGTATTAGGGGTATACAATATACTATCAATTATATGCAATACTGTAAAAAAAAAAAATTATTACTCGATGAACATATATTATATATAGCCAAAGGACATCTTTTAAGAGATGATGTATTTGAGTTGTAGTACATTTGGTTATACTAAGTTAGGGATTTAGAGATTTTTTAAGAAATAATTTGTATTTTAGTTGTAGTCAATTCAGTTAGGCTTAAATTTAGGAAATGATAAGGATTTCATTAAATAAGCTAAAATTTTGGGATCCTCATTCACTGATTTACGCACAGAGAGAGGAGAAGGATATTTTTTAGGGATATTATCATATTTGTAGGGTGGCTTAACAAAGCTGGATACTCATTAATTTTTTAAAACATAAATAGAGTTGTATAAAAAGTAAATCAAATAATAGTTATAGATAATGTAATATACTCTTATAAAAGTTGTAGTTATGAAAATTTCCCTTTGAATTTTATGCAGCTACTGCCTAAATGGATCTGCTCATAGACTTGATTTTAAGTGGTGAAAAATTGTGGATTACGGTGATGTTAGGTCTGATATATGTATGGTTGTCGACACGACTTGAAATGATATATAAAACAAGCTGTTCAACCAAATATCCAACTAGAAATTCTAAAACATGGTACCAACATTAACGGCAATTACTTCTACCTGCTGCTATTTTAGTACCTTTCCACCAGTAATAAATAGTAATTACTATTAAGAATATAACCAAATGCTACAAGTCCTACAATACACACAAAAAAACAGAAATAGCCTTGTTTACGGCTGCTAATTGAAAAATAGTCATAGTTTTCAAAGTAATTAAAATTTAGTCACTTTTCATGTAAAGATAAAATATGAAGAAAAACACTCTTACAAATTCGGAAATATTCCATCATAATATGCTGGAGTTCAACTTTTTTACATACGAGCTTCCAACATAATATGCTGGAATTTATAATGCGCTAGAGTTCCATCATAATATGCTGGAAGTTTATATGCAGGAACTCCATAATCCTACATATTATGTTGTAACTTTCTGTGTGCTGGAGTTCCAACATAATATGCTAGAAATTTGCACGCAGGTGCTCCATAATTCTGTATGTTGTAACTCCTCCGAGACAAGGGGGGTTATTCTGATGGTAAGCAATCTCCACTTCCAACCAAGAGGTTGTGAGTTTGAGTCTCCCCAAGAGCAAGGTGGGAAGTTCTTGGAGGGAAGAAGGGGGGGTCTATTTGGAAACAACCTCTCTACCCCATGGTAGGGGTAAGGTCTGCGTACACACTATCCTTCCCAGACCCCATTAAATGGGATTATACTGTGTTGTTGTTATTATTGTTGTTGTTGTTGTTGTTGTTGTTGTTGTAACTCCTCCATACTAGGACTCACTACAATATAATAAGATGTTTGACTTGGTTAATAGTCAAGCTTGTACTCCTTGCTTATCTAAATTATATCATTAAGACTTTTAACTTAATTATTTTATTAAAACAAGCTTGTACTCCTTGCTTATCTAAGTTATATCATTAAGACTTTTAACTTAATTATTTTATTAAAACCTCTTAATCCATTCTGGATGCTCGCACTTTAAGACTTTAAATTATTAGTCAGTCAATATCAATGAAATCCTCTAGCATATCGATTTGTTTTTTAACTTTCAAATAATAAACCCTGTATTTGATCGGCAAATGCATCTCACATCATACTATTAAAGTTATAATTTAGAAACAATTAATTAATATGAGAATACTTTAAAGGACCATTCAATTGAAGAATTATTCAGAAGCCACCATAATGAAGCTTTTTACGATTCCACCATGGGTGGACTAACCTTATAGTTGAACAACTATTTAAAACTATAAATTATACGCATGGATATTGTTAATGATTTTTACATTATCAATTCAATTTAACGATTTTACTATTCTCTCCAAGTTTTATAGAGTTAGATGCAATTATTTTTTTAGTAATCCGTTTGTGTAAATATTTTTTACTATTGACTACATATAATTTGAACTCTTTGTAAATTTGATGCGTTATATATATTTTTTTTCTAAACAATGAGCTCGTAATAAAAGCTCATCAAACTTTACACAACAATACAACTAACATCAATTTCCACCAATAATATGATACAACTGGCAGATTGCAAAGCCAGAGAGAGATGTGACAATTTGAACAGTTTTTTTCCTCTTGAAATTTGAGCGTGTACTCCCAAAAAAAAAGAAAAAAACTTTAACCCAAACTCCAAACTGATGTCGACTCAACTTGCTATTCATTTTTCTTTTATCTTTTATAATAAATGAATTTCAGTAGATGGCAGATAACAAGTACTGTCAGACTCAAGACAGGAAATAGTATATCCTTAAACGACGAGTGGGAGTTTCTACGTTTGTCGTTGTTTTTCAAAGAATAGCGCCGAAATTCTAACCCGTGATCTAATTTGGAATATAGGGAATGCGAATCATGTGCTTTTTTAAAAGTACGAACGTCCTCTTACTGGTTGATCACTAAATTTTTATTGGTCAATTATCTCGTGTCCGAAATTTTCTGCTCCACGTCTAATAATTAGATTCGTTTCGCATAGGCGATATGATTCATTTTAAGATGAAGAGCTTTAGAAATTTTTATTTCAAATGTTAGACCTTTAGTTAAGGATGAATGCCAGATTATATTCATCATTGCATTCCTTATACTTTTAATGAGAAGAATATATCAGAGACTTTTACTTATACTATACATTCTGTATTTCATGTGCAGATCCAAATGTCGATGACCATCGTAGCTGCTAGTGAGCCGGATCCGGACTATTGATGGAAGAATAATTCTCAATTCGAAAGCCTTGAGTTGGAAGAGTTGACCATAATTTGACTTTTGAGTAAACGACCTCGAAATTGATATTTGATAGCCCCAATAGGTTCGTTGGTGATTTTGGACTTGGGCATGTGTTTGTTTTTGGATTCAGAGGTTACTAGGATGTTTTGGCTCTATTTGCCAAACGTTTGCAATTTGAAGGATTGATATCACCGCCCAAAATATCACTGGAGCCTTGATGGAACACCACTTTCTAGGCAAGCTAACAACTAATATGCATAAATAGATTCAAATGACAGAATTATATAGTGTCAATACAGGATAATATAAATAATTACAGTCAAATAACAATACAACTGACTACCATCCCAAAATCTAGTGTCACCAACTACATGAGATCTAGAAAGTATTAAAAACATAGTCTGGCCAAGATACAATATTGTCCGAAAGATTGAACAATAATATCACAAATAGAGACTGGACTCCAACGCCAACAAATGATAAAACAATGCTACCTTGAAATCTCACAATAGTCCGATACGGCTCATTAGCAGCTACCACGGTCATCAACATCTAGATCTGCACATGAAGTGTAGAGTATAGTATGAGTACAAGCGCTCCTCATGTATATTAAATTTTTATCCACGTATTCTGTGCCATTATTAGTACGCAAGTTTTTTTTTTATCTTAGCCTCAAACTGACTGCAAATCATCTTATGAACTAACTGAAAGCATGAGAAAATTTCACTTTTGGCCTTTAACAAAATACACCCAAGTCATTCTAGTACAACAATCAATAAAAGTAACTAACTATCTACTACCGGATAAAGAAACTGTTTGAGTAATATCCTACACATCAGAATGAATAGTCGCAGTGTATTATTTCTTAGTTGGCATCCTTATTTCCTCCAAAAAGGTGTCACGACCCAAATTCCCAAATCCGGTCATGATGGCGTCTCTCATGAAGACAAGGCCAACCAACAGATTAATAATACCTCTTTTAACAATTACTTAACACGAATGAGTCAAAATCATAGATAACATTATCATAAATGCGGAAGAAAAATGATAAAACAGGGAACCAGCCCAACTCAGCCCGAAATCAGGGTGTCACAAGTCATG
This sequence comes from Nicotiana glauca, assembly GCA_026770625.1. Classification (NCBI taxonomy): domain Eukaryota; kingdom Viridiplantae; phylum Streptophyta; class Magnoliopsida; order Solanales; family Solanaceae; genus Nicotiana; species Nicotiana glauca. The sequence continues at coordinate 21,965 of MU680421.1, read as the reverse complement.
AGCATCTAAGAAATTTAAACACTACTATAAGACCAGTAATATACATATTGGAATTTAGAATCAAAGGAAAAGATACGATACCGCGAACGCTGGCGGTCACCTTGCTCAGCTACGATGGCAAAATCTCCAATAAGCTAAAAACCTGCTACCGTGTGAACAATTACCTGCATCTGCACTCGAGGTGCAGGGAGTAAAGTGAGTACTCCAACTCAGTAAGTAATAAAAATAAATAATGACTGAAAGCATGAAATCTCATAAAGGCACAATATAGCGCTATCTCAAGCAATATAATCAGTTACACAATAAAACTATGAAGTATCAAATAATTCTCTTTTAAAACAATGAAGACAAACAATTTCCACAAGTAAGGAATAATTAGAAACTTGCCCATCGGGCTTAATATCAAGCTCTCAGTACAATATCAGTCCCACAGGCTCACTCCCAACTCACCAACACACAACATCAGCCTCTCGGGCTAACTCTCAAATCACAAAACACACAACATTAGCCTCTCGGGCTCACTCCCAACTCACAAAATACAACATCGGCCTCTCGAGCCCACTCCCAACTCACCTGGGTACCCTGCGCTTACTGGGGGTATGTACAGACTCCGGAGGGGCTCCTACAGCCCAAGCGCAATATCATAAGGCCTTAAAGCCTTCACACATCACACTCGAGGCCTAAAAACCTCCTTACATCACTCAACATATCCTCACATATGGCCCTCGGCCTCAATCAGTCCATAAAATAATCATAAGCCCCTTGGGCATCAGTAAAACAATGGTGCTCAGCTCAAACAACATTATAAACATCATTTAAATCTTAAGTTGAGTATAAAT
>MU680418.1:0-32994 GCA_026770625.1 Nicotiana glauca | reverse complement strand
AAATGACTAACAACGAAGCCGAGTATGAGGCCGTTATTGCAGGTATGAAACTAGCCATCAAATATGGGGCTCGACGACTCGTTCTCCACTGCGACTCCCAACTCGTAGTGAACCAGGCCACTGGGAATTACCAAATCAAGCAGCAGAGATTGCAAAAATATCAGTCAGAGATCCACAGATTAATGACTGAGTTCGACGAGTGCCGCTTCGAACAAATTCCGAGGGCACGGAACGTCGAAGCAGACGGCTTGGCAAAATTGGCCGCAGCCACTAAAAACTTCAACAAAGAAAGCGTGGTCACCCTCCTCCATTTATCCATTGATCACAATGAGGTACTCTCTTTAAATTTGACTTGCGACTGGCGCAACCAATTTGTATCCTATCTGCAGGACGGTACACTCCCACTAGACAAAAAATAAGCAAAGAAGCTCCGTGTACAGGCCGCCAGTTATTGCCTGATAAACCACGAGCTCTACAAAAGGACGTTCGGTGGACCCCTAGCCAAGTGCCTAGGGCCACGCCAAACGAGACCAGTACTCAAAGAGGTACACGAGGGTCACTGCGGCACCCATACAGGCAACCGCACCCTCGTACGCTGCATAATACGAGCCAGTTATTATTAGCCCACCATGAAGAAAGAGGCAGCAGAATACGTTCGCCGATGCGAACAATGTCAAAAGTACGCCCCCGTGGTACACCAACCAGGAGAGTCCCTCCACTCAGTCACTTCCCCATGGCCTTTCATCAAATGGGGAATGGATATAGTCGGTCCCCTACCAGCAGGACGAGGAAAGGTATGATTTCTATTAGTTTTAACTGACTACTTCTCCAAGTGGGTAGAAGCAGGTGCGTACGCCCAAATATGCAAACAGGAAGTCATTGCCTTCATATGGAAGAACATCATCTGCCGTTTCGGCATCCCCAAAGAAATCATCTTCGACAACGGACGGCAATTCGTCGGTCAGAAGACGACGGAATTCTTCGACAAATGGCACATTAAGCGAATACTCTCCACGCCATATCATCCCGCCGCCAACGGCCAAGCAGAGTCTTCTAACAAAACAATACTGAACATACTGAAAAAGAAACTCGAGGAAGCCAAAGGGCTATGGCCCGAACTACTACCGGAAGTATTGTGGGCGCACCAGACCCTACAAAATCACAGTAGCAGTAGGTAAAGGAGCATTCCAATTAGAAAAATGGAAGGAAGAACTCTCCAAAACAATTGGAACGTCGCCCACCTCAAGTATTTCTATTTCTAAAAGGCGTCTCCCGAGTCGCACTCTTTTTCCCTTACCCGAGTTTTGTTCCAATTGGGTTTTCTCGGGGAGGTTTTTAACGAGGCGACAGAGGGGATACCTGGATATATTTGCGGAACGAGTTTATCATACCAGCCATTCCATATGCTCTCTTGACTGACATGACAAAGGGACTGGACTAGCATGATCTCCAATGTATGAACGGCTAAGTCCATCTCCAATGTATGAACGGCTAAGGCCATCTCCGATGTATGAACTGCTAAGGCCATCTCCAATGTATGAACGGCTAAGGCCATCTCCGATGTATGAACGGCTAAGGCCATCTCCAATGTATGAACGGCTAAGTCCATCTCCGATGTATGAACGTCTAAGGCCATCTCCGATGTATGAACGGCTAAGGCCATCTCCGATGTATGAACGGTGAAGGCCATCTCCGATGTATGAACAGTTAAGTCCATCTCCAATTTATAAACGACTAAGGCCATCTCTAATGTATGAACGACTAAGGCCATCTCCAATGTATGAACGGATAAGGCCATCTCCGATGTATGAACGACTAAGGCCATCTCCGATGTATGAACGGCTAAGGCCATCTCCAATGTATGAACGGCTAAGGCCATCTCCAATGTATGAATGGCCAAGGCCATCATCGTCAATAAGTCGACCCAGCTCGACTACGACAAACGAGTAATTCGATAATAGTCGAAGTTACGTATATGGCTAAGGCCATCTCCAACGTGCAAATGGCTAAGGCCATCATCGTCAATAAGTCAACCCAGCTCGTCTATGACAAACGAGTAATTCAATGACAGTCAAAGTTACATATATGGCTAAGGCCATCTCTAACGTGTGAATGGCTAAGGCCATCGTCGTCAATAAGTCGACCCAGCTCGACTACGACAAGCAAGTAATTCGACGACAGTCGAAGTTACATATATGGCCAAGGCCATCTCCAACGTGTAAATGGCTAAGGCCATCGTCGCCAACAGTCGCCAACCCTGTTCGACGATGGCACAAGGCACGTAAAAATAACAGATGAAGCGATGCCATTATTAGCTAAAGCCACCACTATTTAGCATCGAAGCCGCCTCCTATCGGCGGATAACACAAACAACGTTCGAGAAGCACACTGAGAATCCTACAAGTAAGCGAGCATCCACTCTGCGGAGACGAGATACCGAAAATAAAAGATACAAAAGGAAAAGAATAACAGAAAAAGTATATCTTTCATTATCATCCAAAAATGCATGTACAAAAGGATCCATTTACATTTCCAAATACAACAAAACAAAATTTATACAAGTCCTAAGGGGCTTTGCCATTCTGCTCACCGTCCCCTGCCGGACCGCCATCTCGTCCATTGCCGCCCCGGGCTGATAAGTTGGAGAGATCCAGGACCTGGATCCTAGACGGTTACCGTCTTCGGTATTATAGCCCGCCCGGTCTGGGGAGTCATAAAGATAACCACAGACTTCGCGGGCGACGCGAGCTATGCGCCGTTGCTCCTGAACCTCCGCCTCAGTAGCTCGACCCGCAGCTAAGAACTCCTTGAGCACGACTAGCCTGGCCTCGGCACACTCCCACATCTCATGCGCCTCACGATGCGCATCCTCATCAGACCTTGGCACAGCAGTCCGCTTAAGGGCTTCAATCTCAGCCGCCTTGGCATCAAGCTCGGCGGTCAAGGCAGCGACCTTGGCTTGCAAATCAGCGGCTTCCGCCGCTACCCCACGGCCAACCTACAGTTCCTCTTCCTTCGACTGGAGAAGAGTCTCCAGCTCAATTTTTCAAGCCAAAGCGGCCATCAGCTGCTCATCAACTTGCTCTAGCTCAACCACCCTCCATTTCAGCTGGGCCTCCAACTGCTCAAGGCTCTCACGGAAAACCCAAAATTTTAGGTCCTGCTTGAGTAGGTCTGCCAATGCCTGATGCTTGGCACGACACCACTGATACTTCTTTGCCACTTTATTAAAAGTGGCTGCTTTCCTCTGCGCTCGCCACCTCCTCTCTACCTCCAAAATGAGAGTCTAAAAAGGAGAAGAAAAAGAGGAAAGGCAAGTCAGTATGCATCAAAGTTAGTCTTACGGCATACAAAGAAAACTAAAAACTATCTGCAAGGCCGCGCTGGCGACCATCCGGGATAGATCCCCGTCACTAACACCTTTCAACGTTTCACGCTCAGCGACCGCACATAACAGGGTCATATCCGTTGCGGCCTGCTCGCTGTGTTGCAATAGGTTATACCCTCCTGGAATCAGAATTCGACGGTTGGATCTACCTGTCGTCATCCCCACATGGGCCGGACCCCTCGTTAACACATCTACATCCATATGGGCGGCCTCAGGGTCCACCCTTTCGGCACCGTCACCCACTTCTCCAACAGTAACCGACGAGCCACTCTCCGAAATGCGGGCTGGGCTGGCGTCGGGAATTGCCTACCTTTGGGGAGCTGACCTCTCAAAATGGATGACATCGGCCATAAAAACTGGCCTCGACCCCTAACGGGGCTCACTCGCCCTCTCGTCTTCTGTGGCTATCCCCTTGCCAGTTATCAACCGACGTGTTTTTCTCTCTGAGGCTCCCCACCCTCAGAATTCTCCTCCACAGGCCGCGGGGATGGCATTGAAGGAGTCGCTTCACTTGCGGATGCCGCCACAGGCGCAATCTCCTATTAAGAAACCTCGGGAGCGCTATCACTGAGCGAGCCGCAGGGTATGTCTCCGCCCTCGGAGTTAGTCCCCGCCCTAGGCGAGGTAACGACGTTTCTCTTCTTCTTAGGGGCGCTCCGACCTGCCAACACGAATAACTCAGGTAACAAACCTAAGGGAACCCCCAAACCTGAGCCAAAGAATTACCTGATGGGCCGTATCGTTCACGAAATGCAGCCCAGGTACGACATTCCTCCGCATAAGGAATCATTTTTTCCACCCACGACTTGATATTTTCAATGAACTGGGGTGGAGAAGCCCTCGCTACAAAAAAGAGAAAAGAAAGAAATCACAGTGGCCGCATGGTCAAGGTCGCACGTAATCATGAATTCTACAAATAAAGGTACTTACGTTCCGGGTTCCATCTTTCCGAGAATCCCTCAGGGTTAGACACTAGGTGCTCCGTCCTGATGTAGAAGTACTTACGCCAAAAGCGACGGTTGGTCTTGTCGTCGGCTTTAACAACCAAGCCCTTCGTGTCACGGCTTTTCAACTGCAGCATGGTGCCCCTCAAGTAACCTGGGTTGAATAACTATAAAAGGTGGTGAACTGAGACGCTGCACTCAGCCTTGGCTGCATATGTAGTCATAATCCTGCACACCTTCAAGGTGTAAGGAGTAAGCTGAGCCAGACACACATTGAAAAAATGGCAAAGCTCCTCCGTTAGAGGGTAGATCGCGAGGCTATAATCGATCAAAAAAGGGTACTCGTAGAAGGTGCAGTACCCAGGCCGGTGCACATTGGCGTAGTCCGTCCCAGCCGAAACCATCTCCATATAGTCTGGAATATGGTGCGTCTCTCGAAGATCGTCTAAGTGGGATTGTAATAAATCACTATGCTCCCAGGGAAGGGCTGGGCTTTTAGTTGGAAAATCCCTTCGAATATGCATCTCCTTTGGGAGGACGTTGTCTACACTAAGGGGAACAAGGGCCTTCCCTGCCTTTTCCTCTTCGCCACCGGAGGAGGGCGGAACCCTATATGTGGCATTATCTTTGGTCTTTTTACTACTCTGGCGACACTTTGTCATGTTATTCTATGTAAGAAACGAAGCACTACCAACAGGAAGTGTGGTTTCAAAGAAGTGGGAGAGTCTCGCACGAAATAACGGTTGCTAGAAAGAAAGGCAAAGAAGGAAGCCAGAAAAGGTTTTCCAAAGTTTAGAAAGATGAAATGAATTGAACCTTCCCTCTATTTATAGGGTTAGGATGCGCGGAAATCGAAGAGGCATGATTCAAAACGGGCGCGGGAAACTAGAACATCACATTATCCTTTGAACCGCCTCGGGAGTAAGTATAATTATGACGCATGCGGGCGATGACGTCATTTCAAAAAGGGAGCCACGCGTCAGCAGCTCGGCGATGCCATATATTTCATCTCATTCACGTCACCGCCCCCATAATGAGGTCAAATTTTTCAAAGACGAGGTTTGCATTTCCGCCCATTGAAGACGTATACCGAATACGCCTCCAACGAGCGGAGGGACTAGCTGTATGGGGTCAAATTTGGACCTCAATGTCTATACGCCGAAGGGTATGCCCAGTGAGCATACGTCAACTAAAGTAAGGGTACGACTTGGGCGTAATGACAAAGGCGACGCCAGTTAAAACTCAGCGTCCTCGCTAGGGGGACGTCGACTACTTTTTGTACTTTTATGATTATTTCGAGGAAGGCCTCCTGCTATATAAAGGAGACCTTCCCATTGTAAAGGGGCATCAATATTATTGTCAAATAATACAAATCTCTTATTTTTCTCCTATTCTCTCTTTCTATCTCTACATCTAACGAACACTCATTCTCACGTTTTTATTACCAGATCTACTACAATATTTTCATCTTTTTGTCTCTACGTTTTATTATATTTGATTACGATTTACTCTCATTTATTTTTAATTATTTTTTAAGCTTATAAAATATATTGATAACTTTTGAGCCAAACAAAGATCATATTTATTGAAAGAAGTATGATCAATTTTATCTTCCCTTCGTTGTCATAAACGTACATGATATTCGTGCGATTATATAACTTTTTTAAATTTACAATACTAGATAAACCATAACATTTATATAATTATAAAATTCTTATTAAGGTTAAATAAATTCAAATTTCGAATATTTGAAATATAAAATATTTTATTTTTATTGAAATTAAGTAAAGAAAATGTCACATAAAATAAGAGGGAGAGAAAAGTGACTACTATACAAAAGACCAATAGGTCAAGTGAAATGGTTTAAAAGCCGTTTTGATTAAAAAACTTGTCAAAGCCAGCCTTATATAGTTGATCTTATCTGTGACATAAACGGTTCGATCATTGAATCAGCCAATCAAATTCGAGAATAAAAGATCCAACGGTCCTAAGAGTCTCAAACACGTCAACTCAATTTACACACTGTCACTCGTGACTCAGTAATTGGAAACTCGTAACGCAGATCATTCAATCAGCTAAACCCTTAGCAGATCACACAACACGAAAACTCAGTGCAAAATCGTCGTTACAATCGCCGGCCGGCAGATCAGAGAACGAAAATGTTGCCGCCGGAGCTCCATCCGCGGACGTTCCGTCCGTACATCTCCGCTTCAACTAGTGCTCCGTCTCTCTCCACCTCCTTCGACGGTGTTTACAGTCCCGAACGAAATCCTAATGGTGGTAGCAGCAGCAGCTCCCTGAACAGTAGATCTCTACGAAACTCTCGATTCTCGCCGTCGGCGTTCGTTCACAACGCTCGAATCGCTGTCGCGTTAGTTCCTTGCGCCGCTTTCCTTCTTGACCTTGGCGGCACTCCCGTCGTCGCTACGCTCACATTAGGTCTCATGATAGCTTACATCCTCGATTCACTCAATTTGAAGTCTGGTTCGTTTTTCGCCGTCTGGTTTTCCCTCATCGCCTCTCAATTTGCTTTCTTCTTCAGCTCATCACTGTTCGGAACTTTCAATTCGATCATTCTCGGCCTATTCGCTGTATCAGTTTGTAGTTTAGCGAATTTCTTAATCGGTGTGTGGGTATCGCTTCAGTTCAAGTGGATTCAAATTGAATATCCGACGATTGTGCTTGCTCTCGAGCGGCTATTGTTCGCTTGTTGTCCGATTATAGCTTCTACAGTTTTTACCTGGGCAGCAGTCTCTGCAGTTGGTATGGTTAATGCCGCTTATTATCTTATGGTGTTTAACTGCATTTTCTATTGGCTTTTTTCGGTGCCTCGTTTATCCTCGTTTAAACTGAAGCAAGAAGTGAGTTACCACGGTGGTAGGGTTCCAGACGACAATTTTATCCTTGGGCAGCTTGAGAGTTGTGTGCATACGCTGAATCTATTGTTTTTCCCTCTTTTGTTTCATATTGCATCACATTACTCGGTTATATTTGTCTCTGCGGCTTCTATTTGTGATCTGTTTCTGCTTTTCTTCGTTCCTTTCTTGTTTCAACTGTATGCCTCGACGAGAGGGGGGTTATGGTGGGTGACGAAGAATGAGCATCAGTTGCAGAGCATTCGCGTGGTGAATGGAGCTATTGCTTTGTTTGTTGTTGTCATTTGTTTGGAGGTTAGGGTTGTGTTCCATTCGTTTGGACGATACATTCAAGTGCCACCGCCATTGAATTACCTGCTTGTCACTATAACTATGCTGGGAGGGGCAGCTGCAGCTGGTGCTTATGCTCTTGGTATGGTTTCTGATGCTTTTAGCTCTCTAGGATTCACTGCTTCAGTTGTCATTGTAAGTTCTGCTGGAGCGATCGTGGTGGGATTTCCTGTTCTGGTATGTATTGGCATGTTTTTGGTCTTCTTAAATTTACTTTTCTGTTAGTCTTTCTTTTTCCATGCTGCGCTTTTGTTATTTGACTTTTTCTGTTATTGACTAGTGAAGTTAGCTTACATTTGCCCCTTTCAAATGGTGAACCCATTGTAGTTTCAGAAAATTGTTTGTTGAAGGACCCGATACCTGTGCTGGTGGGAAATCAGGTAGCCTGTGGAATAGTCGAGGTGCACACAAGCTAGGCTCGATGCCACCGTCACCAAAAAAAGAATCACTTTGCCTTAATCCAAAGCTAGTTTGGTTGTTGACAATAAATTGTTAAACTTTGCTAATTTTGACTTTTATTTAGATCTTCATTTATGAGGGAAAATGATACGTAATGTGAGATAAACATGAAATATCCAAAGTAATTGAAGGGAAGATGTTTTTTTAATAGAGGTAAGCGAAGATGCTTTAAGAAGATAATTCAACATTCTCCTAGTTTGTTGGGCACCCTTTGAATACTTGGTTGTGCTTTGATTGAGGAATCTTAAAGTTCGATGAAGTAATGTGGAGGGTGAAGTTACACGCCTTTAGATGAGCTAGTAGCCCTTGGCCATAAATTCCTTCACCCATAGTCTATGTCAATCTTGAGCTATCAATATTAGTTAATCAACTAAGCGTCAATCTAAAATTAGTTAGGATCAGATATGTAACCGTCTATATCTAGTCTCTCTATTTGGCCCCATTTTCATCTAAAACTTAAGGTTCTTTAAATCTCTCTCTTATCTCTGCGCTGCCATATAAACCTCTACATTGACACTGATCGCTAACCATACCAAATAGATATCCAACAAAAACTAGGCCTAATGCAAGTGTAATTTATTTCTGTGAGTTGGTATTCTCCATAAGGATTGTTTGCTTCCACTTCGTAATGTTCTTAGTTTAGTTATTGATTCAAGGAGATTGTAGGTGGTTGAAGCAACATACCATCATGCATTTCTAGGGCGAACTTAAGAGGTTATATTTTTAATATATGTAGAACATGGCCAAATCATCTCATGCGCCTTTACCTCCATGTATGATACTTGTATCCTCTATAAAAAATTATTTTTTCTAATTTATTCTAGCACATTCATCTTGAAATCATTATTTTTGAGACGTTCATCTTGCGGATATGTTGGACCTTTAAGGTTTACATGTACTCTCGTATAATATTGTTGATCTCACAACCGTTTTGGGAACTTGTCTTTCACTTTGTTACAATTTTTCCTGTTGTATTAGGACACCCGTAGCCCTTATTTCAACACTTATATTTTATTTTCTGTTTTACATCTTCATCTATCATGCCTTTCCTTTGGATCTAAGGTTGGATGTTTGAATTGTTTGTATTAGGCACCACAATCTTATCTAATTTCTTGTCTCCCTTCTTATGTGAGCTAAACTTGTGGTGCATGTATTCTGTCAAATGGTAAATCATGTGGTGAAGATTGCTCAAGACTATATAAGAAGACGGCAACTCTTTCCCTTGATAATTTGAGATACTTAGCCCCATCTCCTTGTGCACGGCGATGTCTGGACATTTGTAGCATGAACAACATAATATGGAAGCCTAATGTTAGGTAAAATAATGATAAAGACGGGTCTGCCGTTGATACCGTGTAAAGAAAATTGACCTAGAGCCTAATTCAATTCCAAACACTTAGAAGGTGAGGATTACCCAAGGCAATATAAGATTACAACAACTCATTCCCTCAACCAATATTTATTCCCTCTGTTTAAGTTTATCTGAACCTATTTGATTGTGCACGAAGTTTAAGAAATGAGAACTTTTAAAAAAGGTCTTAAATATGCCATAACATTAATGTGGTTATAAAACTTTTGAAATTTGTGGTCTAAAGCATGCCCATAATATGTATGTGACTATAAAAACTTGTTATAAAGGGCAAAATAGGAAGTTTAAGTTCAATTATTTTTTAATTTAGGAAGAATCATTCTTTTTGGAACAAACCAATAAGGAAATAAAGTCACATAAACGGGAACAAATGGAGTAATATTGACATTCTTAACAATGTCTGCTACGGACTTGTCATTTCATGATCTATTTTGAAACTTAGATCCGGCATTCTGTTGGTGTGATATAGAATTTTTTATGAGAGTATAATATACTGAATGTCTGCTAGATTTTGACTTTATTATGGATATGTAATGAGGAAATTAGTGCTTGAATTAGGTGCCTCGTCCCAATCAGCAAGTTTCAGTAAATGTGGGGATTTTGTGTTGGTTTGGTAGAACTTGGGTGATCCAAGGACCATGAAAGAGCTAAATTTAGTTGGAATCGTGATAGGTGGAAAGGAAGACAAGCATGAAATGTTGCTCCTCTGGCACTTATGCAGGTTGTTTGGAGAGAGAAATAGGAGAGCTTTTGAGGGTGTAGTGATGAACTTTGTAGAACCGCGGAATTCCCTCTTATTCCTTATTTCCTTTTGGTGCACCCATGAAGGTTTCTTTATCTACGGAAGATTGGGTGTTGTTTGTAAAAAACCTTATCTGTTTGTAAGTTTTTTACTTTTTGGTATACTTCCTGTATATGGGCGTTTTTGTGCCCAAATAGGTTGATAACATTATTACTTCATAAAAAAAAGGTTTTATGTGGCCTACGTCTTGGTCACATAATGACCAGGATATTAAGGCTTGTGACTGCATTTGGTGTCTAGTTGCACTAGTGGTGTGAAACGGATTTCAGCATTTATTGGAGAGTCACTTGAGGGAAGTTATTCCTTTTCTTTTCTCCCTTTCAATTGCGACGCTGTGGCATGTCTGCTGTGCATTTAAAACCAAATTGATGAATGTTATGTGAAACCAAAAAAGTTTATTTTAAAAAAAAAAAAGGAAAACCTCCAGTTCACTGATTAGTGGCAGATACAACTCTATGGCAGTACTGGATATGATTGAACCCAATGTTAATTATGTGAGCTTGAAATGAAAAGGTAAGCAAAAATTTTGGCGAATTATTGGTGCATATCCTTGTGGTGCCGTGAAAGAAAATTAAATCTACTTTCCTTGTGGAATCTTTGCCATTAAATATTAAAAATGGATGTTCGACAAAATTTAACACATTGAAACAGCATAAAGATTGTTGCTTGAATGTGTCGGAGAAGCTCTCGGGCATTAGACCGCATTTTAGTGATCCATACATTTGATTTTCTTTAACCAATGAAAAACTAAAAAGAATATTTGACATATGTCAATGATCTTTACTTCAATATGCAGTTTGTTCCACTCCCAGCTGTAGCAGGATTTTATTTGGCTCGTTTCTTCACGAGGAAGAGTGTCTCGTCATACTTTGCTTTTGTTGTGCTTGGAAGCTTGATGGTTATATGGTTCGTAATGCACAATTACTGGGATCTAAACATTTGGATGTCGGGCATGCCTTTAAAATCCTTCTGCAAGCTCATTGTTGGTAGTGTTATCCTAGCAATGGCCATTCCTGGTTTAGCTATTCTCCCAGCGCAATTTCGCTTTCTGACCGAGATTGGTTTGATTGGCCATGCTTTGCTGCTATGCTATATTGAGAATCGTTTCTTTAGTTACTCTAGCATTTACTATTATGGGTTGGAGGATGATGTGATGTACCCAAGTTATATGGTAGTCATAACTACTTTTGTTGGTTTGGCGGTTGTGAGGAGACTTTCGGTGGACAACCGCATTGGATCAAAGGCTGTTTGGATTCTAACTTGCCTATACTCCTCAAAGCTGGCTGTGCTTTTTATCACATCAAAGGGAGTTTTGTGGGTGTCAGCTATCCTCCTGCTGGCTGTTTCTCCTCCCCTGCTTCTTTACAGGTATCTCCCTAGTCCAGCTTGATGTTATCTGCAACCCACCCCCCACCCCCCCAAAAAAAAAAGAAACTCACCCGGACTAAAAAGATTGTATTCCAGATTCCTAATTTGTTTATCTTGCAGGGATAAGTCAAGAACTGCCTCAAAAATGAAACATTGGCAAGGTTATGCTCATGCTGCTGTTGTTGCTTTATCAGTGTGGTTCTGTCGTGAAACAGTATTTGAAGCTCTTCAATGGTGGCATGGTAGACCTCCTTCTGATGGTTTGCTTTTAGGCTCCTGCTTGCTCTTGACGGGATTGGCTTGCGTCCCGATTGTTGCACTTCACTTTTCACATGTTATGGTATTCCCCCCAACTTATTTGTTGTTTAATTTGATGCTTTCTTATTAAGAGAATTGTTGATGATCAGAACAGTGATTGTTAATAGATAAAATTTATTACTCTAAGAGGAAATGTGCTAACATGTTGATTTTCTGTTCTGAACCTCCTCTTAATGAGAAAGATAATTTATTTACTATAATTACAGATATCCAGAATAATTAAGTGTTTATACATCTGGGATTGGGATGGAATAATTTGAATCTTCAAATCAAGACTGTTTGCTTACGCATATTCACTCTGTGTTAGTTTGCTACACCTCATTTGGGAAGCCTAGTTCATGTTATCTTTTGCACTTAACTGTTCTTTAAACATTTCATGGTCATAGAATAGGGATACTTGTATTACAAACACGTGGAAGTGTAACATCCTCATAAGTATCTTCTTGTTTTGCGTAGATAACCACTTTTCTGGTTGCTTAGTTGGAGGTCTTGACTGGATGCAACTAATTAGGAGCTTTTTCTTTTTATCTTGCAGTCTGCAAAGAGATGCTTGGTGCTGGTGGTTGCAACAGGTTTGTTGTTTATCCTAATGCAGCCGCCAATCCCCTTGTCATGGACTTACCACTCAGACGTAATCAAAGCTGCTCGTCAATCTGCTGATGACATTTCTATTTATGGCTTCTTTGCATCAAAGCCTACGTGGCCCTCATGGTTGCTTATCGTTGCAATTCTGCTCACCCTGGCATCTGTTACTTCCACCATCCCCATTAAATACGTAGTTGAATTGAGGACATTTTATGCCATTGCTATAGGCATTTCTCTTGGAATTTACATATCAGCAGAATATTTTCTCCAGGCTGCAATTCTCCACGTTCTCATTGTTGTCACCATGGTCTGTACTTCGGTGTTTGTTGTTTTCACTCACTTCCCATCTGCTTCCAGCACAAAGATTCTGCCATGGGTATTTGCACTTCTTGTGGCTATCTTTCCTGTGACATATTTGTTGGAGGGCCAGGTCAGAATAACCAAAACCATCATTGGAGATAGTGCGGTGCAATATATGGGAGAAGAAGACAGCAAACTGGCAACCCTTCTGGCCGTTGAAGGTGCAAGGACTTCCCTTCTTGGCTTATATGCTGCAATCTTTATGCTTATTGCACTTGAAGTGAAGTTTGAGCTGGCTTCGCTGATGCGAGAAAAGGTAGTAGATAGGGGTGGAGTTAGACACAGCCATTCAGGTCAAAGTAGCTCTAGTACTGTTCCCCAGAGATTAAGGTTCATGCAGCAACGCAAAGCCTCTGCTGTTCCAACCTTTACAATCAAGAGAATGGCTGCTGAGGGTGCCTGGATGCCTGCCGTTGGTAATGTTGCTACGATCATGTGTTTTGCTATATGCCTGATCTTGAATGTCAATCTCACTGGTGGCTCAAACCGTGCTATTTTCTTCTTGGCACCTATCCTGCTGCTGCTTAATCAGGATTCTGATTTTGTTGCGGGTTTCGGGGACAAGCAAAGGTACTTCCCTGTTGTTGTTGTTATCTCTGCCTACTTGGTGTTAACCACCCTGTATAGCATATGGGAAAATGTATGGCACGGGAATGCAGGGTGGGGATTAGATGTAGGAGGTCCAGATTGGTTTTTCGCAGTCAAGAATTTGGCACTTCTCATTCTAACATTCCCAAGCCACATCCTTTTTAATCGCTTCGTGTGGAGCTACACAAAACAGGCTGAATCTATGCCTTTGCTGACAATACCTCTTAATTTGCCATCAGTTTTGATGACGGACATTATCAAGGTCAAGATATTGGGACTCCTTGGAGTTATATATTCTTTAGCCCAGTATCTGATCTCTAGACAACAATATATTTCAGGATTGAAGTACATTTAGTCAAATACACAAATTTTGTACTATATGTTTTAGCAATTTTCAAGTGAGGAATGAAATTAAAGATTTTCTTGCCATTGAAAATTGTTCTGTTATTTATGGATTTTATGTGCCCTTGGTTTCTCTATGTTGCTATGGTTACGAGTTTGACCTCGTACCTGATTAATCAGTTGATGGCGTTAGATAAAATCTTATTCTTGTGTAGCTTTTAATGTCTGGTGAAAATCTTGGTATTCTTCTGAGTTTTAGTGACATACCTGAAAGTACTTCCTAATGTTGTATAGGTTTTTCTTTCGGGTTTTGTAAAAGTGTGAAGTTGTTAGATTTCTTGTTCTTGTAGTTGATAGTGTGAAGGCAGAGAAGTATGTTGTTATTGTTATAGCGCAATTGTAGATCTTGGAAGGCAAAAATGAAAAAAATTGAGTCGGATTAAGATCGTTTGGCGTATTTATTTTTCGTGAGAAGTCCTTAAACTTGTTCGTCTTGATTATGTTTGCTTTCATTTGAAGCAGAAAAGTATGTTGTTGTTACAAGGCAAGCTTATGCTTGCTCCCACATATAAGGGCATTCGGTGTACACGACATCCCGCGTTCACGCAAGGTACGGAAAAAGTGCTATACCCAAAATGTGTGATATAGACCGTCTAACCTAACGCAAGCATTAGTGGTTACTTTCACAGCTCAAACCCGTAACTTATAGGCAGAGCTGTCAATATGGGCCGGGCTGGGATAGCCCAATCCAGCCCGGCCCACGTGGGCTTTAGCAATTGACGGGCTAGGCTGGGCTAGCCCACCATTTTGATGGGCCTTATAATGGTCAGTCCACCCCAGCCCTATGTGGGCCGCGGCCCCCACGGGCCGGCCCATCATTTTAAAAAATATAATTTTATATTTTTTCTTTAAGTTCTGACCTAAAAAAAGATAATTATTTAAAAGTTAAAAAAATATCTTATTGAAAAAAATACGCAAAACTTAATAACTTTTTATATTGTTCCA
Source organism: Nicotiana glauca (assembly GCA_026770625.1). Classification (NCBI taxonomy): domain Eukaryota; kingdom Viridiplantae; phylum Streptophyta; class Magnoliopsida; order Solanales; family Solanaceae; genus Nicotiana; species Nicotiana glauca. The sequence goes on along the minus strand of MU680418.1, from coordinate 18,260 downwards.
ATATATCACAATAAATACTAAAAAAAAAGTAAAAGATAAAGACTATATTTCATTCACTAAAAGTCAAAACTAAAACAAACTATTCAAGAGAACATTCATGATGTTTATGAGATATTCAACACATCATCTTCATAAAACACATTTGAATTCGCTTGTGATAAGGTTGTCTTAACATCCTCGCTTTCATCTACAATTCATATGCAATATTAATTAGTTAAATATTAAAAGTAATTAAATTTTAAAAATTAATAATATTTAAATTCACATAAAAAATATTACCAGTTTGAGTTCGGGAAAACCTGTGCAACCAATTTCAAGTAGTAACAAGTGATTGGACATTTTCATAATAAATGCAACTTCTGTACTTTGTAAGAACACGCCACCAATACTAAATATTGATTCCGATGGTACAATGCTAAAAAGAATGCTAAGTACATCACGCACCATCATTGAAAGATCGGGATATTTTCTAGAATGGTCCTTCCAATACATGACAACATCACCTCTTGAAATTCTCAAGATCAAGTTTTGGTTCGTCTTAGCAAAGATCCAATTCTGACTTTCTATATCTAAAGGCAGTATACTTTTTATTTTTTATATATTTTAAATAAATATTTTATTAGGCCCGCGGGCTGGCCCAGCCCAGCCTCAGTCAAGCCTCGCGGGCCACAGGCTTACTCGGGCCGGGCTTAAAAGCCTCGTTTTTAAACGGGCTCCAAAAATTCTAGCCCAGCCCTGCTAAATCACGGGCTGGGCTGGGCCAACGGGCCAAGTCCATATTGACGGCTCTACTTATAGGTCATATGGAGACAATTTTACCATTGTTCCAAGGCTTCTCTAAGCTTGTTCCCACATGTGCAAGTTCATAATTCTCAAGTACTTCTAAATCATGCCCTTTTTGAATAGGAAATCATGCTAAGTTAGAGAAAACTCAATTGGAGATAATTATTAGTTAAACTTGCGTATATTAGTATGCTCAATTTAGTTGCCTTATCCTTATGTCGATTCTGTTAATTCTGTAACGGGTATATGAGATAATACTTGGCTAAAATTAACCATCTCTAAGCTTAAATCTATCTAGTTATAGACTAGAATTCACATTCCTTGTTAACAAGCTTAGTTTCAAACCCACCCTCAATTCGGTACTAACGCTATAACTATCTTCAATCAATTCATTCAGTTTTGCATTACCTTCCGGTCGTTAATGGCGGAAGGTTGACTTATATTATTTGCTTTGTTCTAATAGAGTTTAAGACCAAATGGCTCGTTTGCTTACTTTACCTGCTTGAAGAAAGAGAACAACTTTGTTTCATTTCCGGATTTATGGATTTATTGCTGCATCGAACGGCCCAATTTTTTTAGCTAATATACTAAAAGATGAGTTGAGCTAACCTATGGTGTGCCGGTTGATATGCTAATAGCAGCACCAGACAACTAAGTTGGTGGTCTGAAGTACTTATGCATGATTGCATGTAGAAGAGGGGTCATTGGACCCTGTTAACTTCCGTAAATTTTTTGAATATATAAGTGCATATATTGTAAAAAGGGTTGTATATTTTGCTTGGAATCCACTAAGATCAAAACTCCGAACGGGCACTGGTGAGCAGTTCACTCATATCCCCCGTCACCTTCAAATCCTGAGTTATTCTCTGCGTAAAGCGATCTCGTACTAAACGAAACAACTTTTACTTACCGTAACAAAACTGAAAGAAAGTCAACATATTCTTGAAATTGTTGCAATTACCTCTTTAGTTGCGCTATCAAATTAATGTTGAAATATATCCTGGAGTTATACAGTTCTTGGCACAAACATATGTATTTAATTAGCCTAAAATGATATAAAAATTTTAATCACTGAAAAAATGATTTAGTTGAAAGCTGAATTTTTAGAACATGAACAATTTCAAGAATATTACAAAAACTAAGATCAAGCAATGCATATTGATATATCCTATCACTAGGAACTGAGAGTTTTATCTCTTCTTCCTTTCTCATGACTTAGCTTTTCTTGGCTGGTTCTTCTCCTGCCTACTGCTATTGCTATGTCACATACAAGAATAGAATTTGTCAAACACAATGCTTCAAACAATGAGGGAATGATTTTTTTTGTCTTTTCTTCTTTGTTAAGGAACAACTATATTATATGTGGTTGTTGAACGGTAGTGGTAGGCCTTCTCTCACTTTTTGGTACTACTCTCGGCCAAACACGCTTAACTTTGGAGTTCTGATGGGATCTGATGCATTAGTGCTGGTATGATCGGATTCAGGCCCGTTCTCACTTGGTCTGTCGGTTGTCTGAATCTCATCCTTCGTTCTGTACTGATAACGATTTGCTGCGTAAAGAAAAGCAGCAAAATTGATGACACTCATGATTGTGAGGAGCCAATAGAAGTAATCGAATCTTCCCGTGTTTATATTCTGTGAAAGCCATGATTCTCGTCTTTCGCCTTTTCCCCTAGTGACAGACTTGACTATGGTATTCAAAATGGAAGCTGCAAAGCAACCAAGACCACCGGCCATTGCAGCATAAGCGGAACCGATGCTTCTCATTGCATCAGGAGCTTCTTCATATAAAAATTCAAGTAATCCCACTATACAGAAAACTTCAGCTATCCCAATCAGACAATACTGGATTAGTAACCAATACGCGCTTAGGTCAGGCATAGGAGTCAAGAAGCTAGCCTCGTACTCATGTTGTATTGCGTAAGTTCTCCGGTACCTCTCAAAGACTCCAGCCCATGCCACCGAGAGGATTGAGACAGCCAAACCGATCCCAACTCGTTGTAGCTGAGAAGCACCGTGAGGGTTGCCAGTGATGCGCCTGGATATTGGAACGAACACGGAGTAATAGAGTGAGAGCAGCAGGAAAATGCTGAGGCCTGGAAATACTGGCATGCATGTGACAGGTAGTTTTAGATGTCCCATGTAAGTGTTCAATGTAAACGCTTGCTGTACCGATAGAGTCAAGAACTCTGTTAAGATGACATTTATCATTATAGTGCAGGATGGAATTGGAATAAGTTTTAGCAGGATTTTAACTTCCTCTACTTGAGTCACAGTGCAAAGCCGCCACGGATTTGTAACATCGTCTTCCTTTAGCTGCAGAGCCGCTTTGTCTAAACATCTGCATTGAGCATACATATATAAAGAGCGTTAGATTGTGTTGAAGACATAGTTAAATAAATTGTTGGAAAATAGTCCAGTCCTAGTTATCCTATATAAGTACACATACAATGGACGATTAAACAGATATGGGCTACATTATTTTCACATGTTCACATCTCTATTGCTTATCATTAGGGTTCAGATTGTAGACTGTGATTTAAGGGGGTTGCTCCGACATAGCGTGACAACCACCACTGACCAGTAACTCCAGCCTCGGTCTGTTCTTGATCTTCCGCTCCCGCTACACGAAGAACAAGTAAGTTCTCTGTTTTACATTTATGCACTATCTAATTCGTTTAGATGCATGTGTTCCTTCACAAATCAACGTATCTCTAACAAGCAACTTAAGCTTTTAGATAAGACGCTCAGTCGCTCACACAATTCAAGAGTATGGAAGAAGTGAAAAAAGGGAGCAACCGTTGAATTTACCTGTAATCATCGGTATGAGCTATCTTGTTGCTTCCTTTTATAGCAGATCTTTTACCTGGAAGCTCATACAAGCCCACAAACTCACTTCTTTGAAAGGAAACATTCCTCTTGCGGAAGGCAGCAACGAGCACTTGGGCCACACGCGTAAGAGGACTGCCTCCAGGCAACCTATGCCTATACAGCGGAGTGCCAGCAAAGAACAACATGTTGGACAGGCCCATAGCAATGGCCAAAGAACCAAAGGCAGCTCCCCATCCGTGTTTAATCTGAATATACACGACTGCAGTGAAGGCCACGATCGCCCCAACTGTGACCGACAGGTAAAAAAAGTTGAAGAACCTGTCCAGGTGTGACCTATAGTTCCTGCTTCTCTCGTCAAATTGATCAGCACCAAATGATGAAACACAAGGCCTTATCCCTGCTGCTCCGAACCCCGTCACATACAACACCGTGTAAAGGTAAGTCATTTGCCAAGATTTAGCTGGCTCGCAGTTGCCTAGAAGAAGAGCAATCTGATCACACCCTTCTTGATTTGGAACAAATACCTTCATCGTTGCTATTAGCGTTATTCCTGTTAATCCCTACATAACCATAAATAAGAGGAGAAAACAAAAAAAGTTAACTTGAGGAATGAGTTCAATCGACCATAAATATATATATGTAAAAGTCCTGAAAATTAGCATAAATGTAATGTTTGGAACCCATATTTTAAAGAAATACGAACTTTGAATAAAGATTAAATCCTGATTACCGGAGAAATACTAGACAAGCAAATCATTGATTACCGCAAGATAAATGGTGGTAAAGATGGCAATAGTCCAGTATCTACCGAGGTAAGCATCAGCGATGAAACCACCGAGCACAGAGGATGCCTGTGATATACCTAAGAAATTGTTAACAGCATTGGCAGAGGAAGAGAAAGGGCGGTGCATAACATAGAACATGAAGGCGACCATGTTGACAGATAGCCCAAAATAAGCCATTCTCTCAGCCATTTCATTTCCAAATATGAACAAGGCAGCTATCCAGCCACCTGTCTTGGACATATCGCGGATAGGCTTCCCATGTATGTTCACAGGAGTAGCTCCTCCTACTCCGGCACTGTAACCAAGCCCCAAAGGCGTTCTCCTACTATCTGATTCAATGAAGTAGATGCCCAACTTCTTTGATCCCCGTTTTCCTGAATCAGAATTATTCTCTCCCAACTGAACTTCAGGTGATTTGATTTCCCTTTCTTTACTTCCCATCTTTTCACATCTACAAGTTCCCTCCCCTGCCTTCTTTCTTTATCACACACACTTCATATATATACACCAACACTGGAAACAAAAAGGAGAAAGTTGGTAAGGATTATTATGTCAAGATTAGGGAAAAGTCTGTTGAATAACATCCTACTAAGATTTCCTTCATTGCCTAGAGCCCAATGTATGCAAAAGCGAATTCAGGATCTAGAGTCAGTTGGCTCAAAATGAGTGTGATCTTAGATATATATAGTTCGAGATAAAAGTAATGTGTTCGGTTGAACTCATAGAAACTGCCCTAATCTGGGGCGTAGCTAGTCAATCGAGTACGGGTTCGGCTGAAACCAGTCACTTTGGTCCAATCAATGTATTTCTCTTAAAAAATTCATTGAATATATACAAATTATTAATTTAGAAACCAGTACCTTAAAAGGACTAGAATCCCAAACCCACAAGCTTCAAATCCTGGTTCACCTCTGACCCTAATTGACCTCTAAACATATACATACACTCAGTGGCGAAGCCAGAAAAAAATTCAATAAGGGTGTTCGAAGTCTATTTTTTAACCAATAACAAGTATGTATTATTTTACCCTATACATAGTATAATTTTTGGGCGAAGAACATGTGTTCAGTTGACCACCCTTAACCCTACATAGCTTCGCCCCTGCATACACTTATACTTGACAGAAACACTCAAATAATGAAGATTTTGAATAGTTGTACATTTTCTTGAACAAAATATGCAGCAAGTAGCATACCTTGATATTAGCAGGTGGAAAACAAACTCTGCTGAATACTTTGACCAACTTAGATGGGAGGGAAAAAAAGGGTACAAGTAATGATAGCTTAGGAAAGTTGGAGAGTAGTAATAAAACACCAAAGTGTAAATGTCATATTTCAAGACAGATAGGAAATTAAAGCAGAGAAGTGTTAACATGTATTGCCAGTTTGTTAGGTAGTTAGGAAGTAAATGTACTTTTCCATCAATCCATTCATTGACACTATATATGGAAAGATATACTTTTGAGTTTTGAGTGAGAGCTGTTATTAATTCATGTGTGAAACCAGAAAATCGTTCAATAATGTAAAACGTAAAATAATTTCTGAACCCACAAATTGTTTGTGTGTCGTTAAGGAATTTAATATTACCCAAAGTTATGGATTACTTCCTCTCATGATAGAACGGAAAAACTATTTTATAATACTGGTAATCGAAATTACATAATTTCGGCGAATTCAACAAAAGGAGCAAATTACACTCAACACTTTGTTTATTTGGAGAAATAATGCAACAATGTAGAAAAGATGAGAGAACTTTTTAGAGTTTTCATATATGACAATTGATGCTAAACTCCTAAATTTATAGACAATGAAAGATTCAAAAGGTACCTATTCCATTTTCCTTTCACACCCATTTATGAAACCTAACAAGAGCTTACTACTTTCTACTCCACTATGTCTCTAAACAGTATATAAAATCAATACAGCAATAACAACAGATTCAGTGAGTTCTCACAAGTAGAATGTGGTGAGAGTAATGTGTACGTAGACCTTATCCCTACCTTGGAAGGCAAAAAAATTTATTTCCTATAGACCCTCGGCTAAAGACAAAACATTAATCCAAGTCCTATAAAATATCAAATATTCAAACATAAGTATATGTGACATTGTGTATACACAACACGTCTTAGTATTATGTATAAGATGTAGATTCAGGATTTGAATTCAATGCGTTCATTAGTTTAAATTCTAGCATTGTTTTTACTGTAATTTTAAAATTACGGGTTCAGAATCTAGAGCTAGTGGTTCACAATGGATATATTTTGATTTTTTTGTATATCATAATTCGAGATGAAAGTAATGAGTTTAATTGGACCGTCTTGAATTTGCTTCTGCAGTTGAGGCGAAGCTAGCCTATTAGGAGCATGTTCGATCAAACACAATCACTTTTTATTTGTACTAGAAAATTCATTAAATATATATAAATATTTAATTACAAACTCAGTAACTAAGACGATCAGAACTTATAAACTTCAAAAACTAGTTCGGCCTCTAGTCTGTTATGTACATGTACATCACAATGGTATGTATATAACAATAAGAAGGCGAAAAACGTTGGAAAGAAAATTAAAGGAGGGTATCTTCCAACTGCAGCCAACACATGGACCATTTATTTGTAGCATTAATGAAGCCAAAAAATGTTAGTAATCAGTAAGCAATAGTCCCACTCATTTATTGCGTTTTTTACAAATACAGATGGTAGTTTCCTGCTACATCCTTCAATTGGGTTATCGGACTTTCAGCCAAGTGCTAAAGGCCCAATCAAGTTGTAAACGAGTTCAGCACCTAAATAACGTAAAAATAGGGGTGAAGTGCACAGTTAGCCACTAATAATACATGTATTTATTTTTAAGTCACTATTTAAAATATTTTTAGTCTTTAGCCACTGCTTTAAATTTTTTTATCCGACTGGATGAAAATACCCTTCTGCTCATAAAAGTTCAGGACCAAGTGTCCTTAACTTTTGAACTTGTAACTCTAAGTTCAAGACTACGTGTCCTTAACTTTTGAACTTGGAACTCGAAGTTCAGGACTATCTGTCCTTAATTTCTGTGCTTATAACTCTAAGTTAATGACTACCTGTTCTTAATTTCTGTACTCGTAACTCTAAGTTAAGGACCAAGTGTCGTTAATTTTTGAACTTCTAATTCTAAGTTCAGGACAAAGTGTCCTTAACTTATGAGCTTGTTACTGTACGTTCAAGACTAGTTGTCCTTGATTTATGAGCTTGTAAATCTAAGTTAAGGACTACCTGTCCTTAGTTTTTGAGCTTATAACTTTAAGTTTAGGACTACCTGTCCTTAACTTTTGAACTTGTAACTCAAAGTTCAGGACTACATGTCCTTATTTTTTTAACTTGTAAATCTAAGTTCATGACTATCTGTCCTTAATATCTGTGCTTGTAACTCTAACTTAAGGACTACCTGTCCTTAATTTTTGAACTTCCAACTATAACTTCAGGACCAAGTGTGGCTGCACGATTTTGATACAAGTGATGATGAATAATTGTTGGATCTAAGCTATGTAGATATTGAAACTTGGGTGAAGGTGTTCTTAATTACAAAACAAATTTTAATCTGATATGAACCTTCGGAATTTCGCTTTTGGTTTTGGTTACGGTCATGCTTATTGAACTTGGGTCTCTTAATTAGTTTATTTTGCCCCATGATATTTTTTTTGCTTTTCAGAACGTCAACTTCAGTTGCAAGGCTATTTTGAGCTGCACGAATATTAACTACTCTTTTGGGAAGGAAAAGAATAGAAGAAAGGGTAAAATCATCTTTTCATATTAATTTTAATAAACTAGAAGCTATTTTTGCTTAGCATTGAAAGTGCTAGATAAAAAGTAAATACCACATTAAATAGTGGCTATCCTACGGAACATAAAAAGTTCCAGCATAATATATCGGAGATTCGGTGCACCTGTGTATGAACTTTCAGCATATTATCCTGGAACTCCAACACGTGAAAAGTTCCAGTATAATATACTGGAGATTGGAGCACCGTTGCTCCAATCTCCAGTATTTTATGCTGGACCGGTATATTCTACTGAAATTCCAATATAATTTACTGGAGTTCCAGTATATTAACTCCAGTATATTATATTGGAATTTCGGTAAATTATACTGGAATATTTTTTCGGATTTTGAATAGTATTTTCGTTCATATTTATCTTTACATGAAATGGCTAAATTTTGATTACTTTTGAAATTACGGCTATTTTGAATGACCACCTGTAAATCTAGCTATTTTTGAATTTCACTATTTGGATCCAAGAGACCAAAATAGATTAAAAAGAAAAACGAGCTGAGTACCATATTATATAGGAAATTTAACCCCTATAGCAAAAGTTGATACCTTATTTATTATAAATTAATATCATTTTAAAAAATTATTTCCTATAGCTACCTTTTAATTTTTATAGCAAATATCTATTTATGGCCATTTCCTACCGTTAAGCTATTAAATACGCTGTGTATTATTTTTCTCTCTCGCTCTGTCTTCCTTCTCTCCTCCTTTCTCTTTCCTATTTCTTCTATTTTCCCCCCAGTTTTTTCTTCCCTTGATTTTAGAAACCCTAGCAGGGGCTGTGTTTCGCCAACGACAGATTCGGTCGGTGACCACTTCCCCCTTCCTTGTTGTGGAACCCCTAACCCCCTTCTCCGGCTTTCTTTCACAAAATTGTGTTACACATTCTAAATATTTCTTAGATTTTGCATTGATTGTTCATGTTTGCCTTGTGAGATCTGAAGAAATTTTGTCTCTAGTTTCCGTTTAATCCTTTAAATTGGTGGTTCTTCAATAACTGTCTTCATTTAACCGGTAGTGATAGTGTCATGCCCAAACCTGGGGAGGCGTGACTGGCACCAATGCCGTAGTGGCCCGAGCGAACCACTCTGTAACTCATTCATTCCTTTCGTAACTATCATGGGCCAACATGGCCACAACTCGTAATGTACAACTGTAAGTGGAAAAATATTATATCAATGAACCATTGTTCATAAAAATATGAATATGTATGGGTCGTCAAGGCCTCTAACATATTGTACAAAATGGACCTCTGTCTATAATGTCACGATCTAATTTCATAACAGGTCATAATGGCACCCAACGCCATTGCTGGGCAAGCCAACACAGAAAAGTACTAACTAAACTACCAGCCACCTTTACCCCAAATTAGTTTAAATAATTCTTTAAGATGGAAATAAATCAGAAACGATAAATAATACAGTCTACTAATGTGAGTGCCAAGACCTGGTGTCACAAGCTGTGGGCAACTAGTAGAATATACAAAAGAATCACACTATCCTACTGTCTGAAACAGAATAGACAGCAAAAAAAGGAAATACATAAGGAAGACTTCTTCAGGCTGCTGAATGGCATGGAAGAGAAGCAGCTTACCGTAGAAGTCTTGAGTCCGCTCAGTGATGCGCACAAGATGGATAACCAGATACACATGCCTCAGACCCTGTACAATTAAGTACAGAAGTGTAGTATGAGTATATATATAATATGTACCCAGTAAGTATCCCATCTAATCTCGAAGAAGTAGAGACGAGAGGTCAACATGATACCTACTAAGGTCAAATAAAGTGAGAGGAGTTCATAATAAGTATGGATTCACAAGTTATCAAGCATTTATAAGCGTAGAATAACAGTTCCTTTCCAAATATTATCGTAGGCATATATATATATATATATATATATATACCAAGCAGATATGAAGTCCAGTCCACAGAGGAAATCACTAAGCAAGAACATGCGCAAGTAATACCGAGGGACGTACGACCCGATCCAATGTAAAAATAAATTGTGCACTGTCGAGGGTCGAATGGCTCGAACCATAGATGCATCTATTACCCCTCTCGCGAATCGATCATGCGACGCGGTCAACATAATTAAACACAACAACAAGCAGACAACAATATATAACTCTAGAATAGTTATTCACAGGTATGTTCAATTTCTCTTTAAAAGGCTGAGAATAATAAGGTTCCTACCATTAGTCTCACTTAATTAATCAACATGGTTTATATGAATCCGAATCTAAGCATCAAGTTACAAGTAAATCACATAGAGCATGCTTATGGGTCCTAGACTACCCGGACTTAGCATAATAGTAGCTACGCACGGATTCTCGTCACCTAGTGCATACGTAGCCCCCACATATAGTGGCAATTTATTCGATTATTACACCTATGGAGACAATTACCTCTTACAAGATTATAAAGGAGACTCACCTCACTCCAGAGTGCACTTCCAATACCAAGAACGAGTCCAAGTCCTCAATTCGGAGCCGAACAATCTCAAGCTAGTTAAATAAAGTAAGAACTAATTAATATAGACTCACAAGATCGAATTCTATCTATTTAAGCAATTTTCCAACCATTAATACAAGTTTTCTAATTTCGGACCCCGGGCCCACGTGCCCAGATTTCGAGATTTTTCAAAGGAAGTTGTTTTTCTACAACCTAAGGATCAATAATATATGGTTTTCTAATTCATTTCATAATAAATTTTGTGGTTTAATCTAGGTTTTGTTAAAACCCTACGTTTTTGCTCTAACCCCAAGAATTCACCCTTATACTAGTGTTTAATCTACCCAAAACAATGATATTGAACTAAAAATAGGTAGCACATACTTACCTCAAGTTGCTAAGTGAAGACCTTCTCTCAAAAGCTCCTAAATTGCCCAAAGGAGGAGTGGAAATGTCATCAAAATGACTTAGAACCCGTATTAAATGAACCTCACTGCCCAGCGATTTCCGCATCTGCGGTCAGGGGACCGCATCTGCGAAAATGTGGAGAGAAGGTTGGGATCACATCTGCGGTCTCCTGGCTGCATCTGCGGAGCCACTTCTACGGCTTGGGAGCCGCATTTGCGGTTCCTGGCTTGGTCATCTGGGCCACTTCTGCGATGGAAAGACCGCATCTGCGGTCCAAGAACCTGCAGATGTGGTTATGACAGAAGCAGCAATCCTTCAGCCCTTTCCCAAAATTTCCACTTCACTCTAGCCTCGTCCGATTGACGCTCGGGGCTCCCGGGCCCCGCCCGAACATGCCAACAAGTCTGAAATCACGAGATGGACCTACTCGAACCTTCGAAACCCCTGAAACAATGCTAAATCTAGAATTCATCCCCTAAAACCAAATGAATCAAACTTATGAACTTCAAGTTCTTAATTTTCCTCCAATGAGCCAAAACGCCCTAAAACTACTCGGATTGACACCAAATTTTACAGGTAAGTCTTAAATGATGTTTCGGACCTATACCGGATTCGAAACCAAACGAGCCCGATACCTAGGAAATCAATGATTACTTAGTTTCTTTAAATCCTTAAAACTTTAGATTAACAATTTCTAATAAAAATTCATTACTCGGGCTAGGAACCCCGGAATTCGATTCCAGGCATACGCCCAGGTCACATATTTTCCTACGGACCCTCTGGGACCGTCAAATCATGAATCCGGGTCCGTTTGCTCAAAATGTTAAAAAGTCAAACTTAGTCTTTTAAGAAAATTCTAAGGAATCAAATGGCCATATTTTATCCAAAACTCTTCCAAATACCGAACCAACCATCCCAACAAGTCGTAAATTAGCTAAAGCAAGCACGAGGAGTTTTATTTAAGGTAACGGGGTTCTAAAAGGCAAAACGACCAGGTGGGTCATTACATTCTCTACCTATTAAACAAGCGTTCGTCCTCGAACAGACATAGAAAAGTACCTGAGCTGCTGAATATATGGGGATATCTGCTCCACATGTCCTCATCGAACTCCCAGGTTGCCTCCTCGACTGGTTGGCCCCTCCACTGGACCTTTACCGCAAAAATCCTCTTGGATCTCATCTGGCGGTCCTGTCTATCAATAATGGCAAATGGCTCCTCCTCATAACCCAAGCTCTCATCCAGCTGAATAGTACTGAAGTCTAACACATGGGAAAAGTCAGCATGATACTTTCGAAGCATCGACACATGAAAAACTGGATGAACTCCCGATAAGTTAGGAGGAAACCTCCCCAACTCTCCTCAACACCTCAAAGGGACCAATAAACCTTGGGCTCAACTTGCCCTTCTTCCCGAACCTCATAATGCCATTCATGGGCGAAACTTTCAAGAGAACCTTCTCGCCAACCATAAATGATACATCACGCACCTTCTGATCCGCGTAACTCTTCTGTCCTCTCCTGAATCAACTTCACCATATCGAAGGTATCCTGTACCAAGTCTATACCATACAACTTAGCCTCACCAGGCTCGAACCATCCGATAGGAGAACGACAACGGCGACCATATAGAGCCTCGTATGGAGCCATCTCAATGCTGGACTGATAGCTGTTGATATATGCAAACTCCGCCAAGGGCCCACTGCCCTCCAAAGTCTATCACACAAGCTCTAAGCATATCCTCTAAAATCTGAACTGTCCGCTCCGACTGCCCGTTGGTCTGAGGATGAAATGCTGTGCTAAGCTCTACACTGGTTCCCAACTCACTCTGAACGGCTCTCCAAAAATGGGAAGTGAACTGAGGGCCTCTGTCTGATATGATCGAAACAGGCACACCGTGCAACTGGACTATCTCGCGAATGTAAATCTGAGCATACCCCCCGCTGTATAAGTAGTTTCCATTAGAATGAAGTGAGCCGACTTGGTCAACCTATCAACAATGACCCACACTGAATCGAACTTCCGCAAAGTCCGCGACAACCCCTTTACGAAATCCATGGTGATACACTCCCACTTCCACTCCGGGATAGGCATCTGCTGAAGTAGGCCACCCAGCCTCTGGTGTTCATACTTGACCTGCTGGCAATTCAAACATTTAGCCACATATTCCACTATGTATTTCCTCATCCTCCGCCACCAATAATGTTGCCTCAAGTCGCGATACATCTTCGTAGCTCCCAAGTAAATAGAATACTGTGAACTGTGTGCCTCTTCTAGGATCCTCTTCCTCAGACCATCAACATTAGGAACACATAGACGACCCTGGAGTCGCAAAACACCATCCTCGCCAATAGAAACCTCCTTGGCACCTCCCTGAATCACCGTCTCCCTAAGAACCGCAAAATGCGGATCATCGAACTATCGGGCCTTGATTTGCCCCAATAAAGAAGACCGAGCGACTACACACGCAAGAACTCGACTGGGCTCTGAAATGTCCAACCTCACAAGCTTGTTAGCCAAGGACTGAATGTCCAAAGCTAGTGGTCTCTCAGTTGCTGGAATGAATGCCAAACTACCCATACTCTCTGCCTTTCTGCTCAAAGCATCCGCGACCACATTTGTCTTTCCTGGATGATAAAGAATGGTAATGTCATAATCCTTTAGCAACTCAAGCCACTTGTGTTGCCTCAAATTAAGATCCCTCTACTTGAATAAATGCTGCAAGCTGCGATGATCGGTGTAAACCTCACATGACACCCCATACAGATAATGCCTCCATATCTTAAGAGCATGAACAATCGCATCCAAATCTAGATCGTGCACATGGTATTTCTTCTCATGAATCTTCAGCTAACGCAAAGCATATGCAATAAATCGCCCTTCTTGCATCAATACATATCCCAAACCAACGCGTGAAGCATCACAATACACCGTATACATCCCCGAGCCGGAAGGCAATACAAGAACTGGTGCTGTAGTCAAAGCTGTCTTGAGCTTCTGGAAGCTCTCCTTACAATCATCGGACCAACAGAATGGAGCACCCTTCTGGTGAATCTAGTCAAAGGTGATGCAATAGATGAAAACCCCTATACGAATCGCCGGTAATAACCTGCTAGCCCCAGGAAACTCCTGATCTCGGTCACTGAAGTAGGGCGTGGCCAAATCTAAACTGCCTCAGTCTTCTTGGGATCCACCTTAATACCCTCTCCCGACACAATATGACCCAAGAATGCCATTGATTCTAGCCAAAACTCACACTTGGAGAACTTAGCATATAGCTTCTGTTCCCGCAAGGTCTGAAGCACTACTCTCAAATGCTGCTCGTGCTCTCCTAGGCTACGAGAATATATCAAGATGTCATCAATGAAGACAATAACAAATGAATCAATATAAGGCCTGAACACCATGTTCATCAAATCCATGAACGCTGCTGGGGCATTAGTCAAGCCAAAGGACATCACCAAAAACTCATAATGGCCATATCTAGTCCGGAATATAGTCTTTGGAACATCCGAGTCCCGAATCCTCAACTGATGATACCCTGACCTCAGGTCTATCTTAGAGAACACCCTAGCACCCTGCAACTGGTCAAACAAATCATCGATACGAGGCAACAGATACTTGTTCTTGATGGTGACTTTATTCAACTGGCGGTAATCAACGCACATCTGCATAGTCCTATCCTTCTTCTTCGCAAACAACACTGGTGCAACCCAAGGCGATACACTAGGCCTAACAAAACCCTTCGCCAACAAATCCTCAAGCTGCTCCTTTAACTCTTTCAACTCCTTAGGAGCCATACGGTACGGTGGAATAGATAGAGGCTGAGTGCCTGGAGACAAATCAATACCGAAATCAATATCACGATCCGAAGGCATACTAGGAAGATCAGAAGGAAAAACATCGGCGAACTCTCGAACTACTGGAACTGAATCAATCATCGGAGACTCTACGGTGGTGTCTCAAACATAAGCTAAATAAGCCAAACACCCCTTCTTGACTATATGCCGAGCCTTTAGGAAAGAAATAATCCGACTAGGTGTATCAATTGTAGAACCCTTCCACTCTAACCTCAGTGACCCTGGCATCACTGGTGAAATAGTTTTGGCATAGAAATCTAGGATGACGTGATATGGATATAACAAGTCCATGCCAAGGATGACCTTAAAATCGATCATATCAAGAAATATGAGGTCTGCTTTAGTCTCGAAACCACATAATATGACCACACAGGATCGGTAGACCCGATCCACAACCATAGAATCACCTACAGGAGTGCCTAAAGGCTCAGGAGAAACAACCAGGAAATGAGCAAACAGAGATGATACATATGAATAAGTAGATCCTGGATTAAATAATACCTAAGCATCTCTACCACCGACGAAAATATACCTATACGTCTGAGGCAAATGCATCTGGCCTAGGCGGAAGAGCATAGAATCTAGCTGGAGCGTCGGTTGGTTGGCCTCCACCTGCCTGAGCAGTAGCTGGCTGGCCTCTCCCTACCTGACCTCCATCTCTAGGACGACCTCTACCAGCCTTCTCTCCACCTCTAGGTGGCTGGGCAGCTGGTGCTGATATCATGGGCTACTGACCCTGCTGCATTGCCTTGCCCCAAAGTCTGGGGCAGGTCCTCTTCATATGATCCAGATCTCCACACTCGTAGCATACTCTCAGTACCATGGCCTGCTGCCCTGAAGTTTGAGACTACTAACCCGAATAACCACTGGAAGAACCCTGGATGGCCAGTGGGCGATAAGAACTCTCTAGCAAAGTGCTGAAGTGAGCACTAGAAGAATCTTGATAACCAGAATACCTGTCAGAGCAACCTTGAATAGCTGGTGGATGGTAAGAAATATCCGGCATCGCACTGAAATAAGGTCTCACAGGAGCACCTCGGGGAGGGGGTGGTGGTGCTGAATGCGGGGGTTTGCTGGGCTGACCCCTCCCGAAGTGACCTCTACCCCTAGCTGAGGCACCTCTGAACTCTCTCGAAAATCTAGCCCTCTTATCCTGCTGCATATGCTCTCTAACCCTCTGGAGATACCCCTCAATCCTCTGAGCAATCTCAACCACTAGTTGATACTCTGTACCCATCTCTACCTCTCGGGCCATACCAGATCGAATATCGGGGTGCAACCCTGCAATAAACCTCCGCACTCTCTCTGTATCGGTGGGAAGTATCATGAGAGCATGGCGAGACAACTCAGAAAACCTTACCTCATAATCGGTCACAGACATCTGACCCTGCTCAAGATGCTCAAACTGATACCGTAGCTCTTTCCTCTCAGAGGGTGGAATGTACCTATCCAAGAATAACTGTGCAAACTGGCTCCAAGTGATGGGAGGAGAACCTGCTGGCCTGCCAAGAACGTAGGACTGCCACCATCTATGGGCCCTTCCCTCAAGCTGAAAAGTAGTGAAGTCCACTCCATGCGACTCCAATATCCTCATATTGTGCAGTCTGTCCCTGCACCTGTCAATGAAATCTTGGGCATCCTCATAATGCTCACCCCTGAAGATAGGAGGGTGAAGTATAGTCCATCTGTCCAATAGCTTCTGTGGGTCGCCATCCGCAGCTGGTCTGGGTTGGGGTGCCACTGCGGCAACTGGCTGGGTACCATTTGCGGGTTGTGCACCCAAGGTGTGATATATTGCAGCTGCATGACCAGGATCCTGGGCAGTAGGGGTCTGTGCTCCCCCTTCTGCCTGTGAGGTAGCTGGATCTGCTGGAAATAAACCAGCCTGAGTTATAGAATTCATGAATTGTAGCATACGACCCATGACCTTCTGAAATCCTGGTGCTGTCATAAAGTCTGTCGGGGTGGGCTCAGCTGCGGGCACCTCACCCTGCTCCTCAATGATAGGATCTCCCGCAGGATCTGCTGGTAGTGCTACTGGAATAGCTCTAGGATGCCCTCGTCCCCTACCACGGGCCGATGCCCTTCCCCGGCCTCTGCCTCAGCCTTTAACAATAGGAAGAGTAGCTCCTCCCGAGTCTGGTACATTAGCCGTGCATGTCCTCACCATCTGTGAGAGAATAGAAGAGGGAAATTTAGTATACCAACCACTGTACGATAGGAAGTGAATAAAGAGTAGTCTTTCCTAATACCCAATAGCCTCTCGAAGATAAATACAGACGTCTCCGTACCGATCTACAATACTCTATTAGGTTTGCCCATGACTTGTGAGACCTACGTGAACCTAGTGATCTAATACCATGTTGTTAAGACCTAATTCCATAACAGGTCATGATGGCGCCCAACCCATTGCTAGGCAAGCCAACGCAGAAAAATACTAACTAAATTACCAGCTACCTTTACCCCAAATTAGTTTAAATAATTCTTTAAGATGGAAATAAATCAGAAATGATGAATAAAAATTATAATACTCATACAACCCCAAAATAACATAGTCTACTAATGTGAGTGCCAAGACCCGTTATCACAAGCTGTGGGCAACTAGTAGAATATACAAAAGAATTACGCTATCCTATTGTCCGTAACAGAATAGACAGTAAAAAAAGGAAATACATCAGGAAGACTTCTTCAGGCTGTTGAATGGCATGGAAGGAAAGCAACTCACCGTAGAAGTCTTGAGTCTGCTCAGTGATGCGCACCAGACGGATAACTAGATACACTTGCCTCAGACCCTGTACAATTAAGTATAGAAGTATAGTATGAGTACATATACAATATGTACCCAGTATATCCCGTCTAATCGCGAAGAAGTAGAGACAAGAGGTCGACATGATACCTACTAGGGTCAAATAAAGTGAGAGGAGTTCATAATAAGCATGGATTTCCCAAGTTATTAAGCATTTATAAGTGTAGAATAATAGTTCCTTTCCAAATATTATTGTGNGTGTGTATATATATATATATATATATATATATATATATATATATATATATATATATATATATATATATATATATCAAGCAGATATGAAGTCTAGTCCACAGAGGAAATCACTAAGCAAGAACATGCGCAAGTAATACCGAGGGACGTACATCCCAATCCAACGTAAAAACAAAATTGTGCACTGCCGAGGGTCGAACGGCTCGAACCATAGATGCATCTATTACCCCGTTCGTGAATCGATCATGCGACGCGGTCAACATTGTCACACCTCCTTTCGGCGCTGCCGCACCCCGCGAGGGGCGTGGTGGAAGGAGTTTTTTCCAATTAAAGGACAA
>MU680407.1:108955-173895 GCA_026770625.1 Nicotiana glauca | reverse complement strand
CGGGCTCCCGAATGCAACAACTGAAAAGTAACACCTCCGTTCTACGGGCGGGCTCCCGAATGCAACAACTGTAAAGTAACACCTCCATTCAACGTTCAGGCTCCCGAATGCAAGAACTGAAAAGTAACACCTCCGTTCTACGGGCGGGCTCCCGAATGCAACAACTGAAAAGTAACACCTCCGTTCTACTGGCGGGCTCCCGAATGCAACAACTTAAAAGTAACACCTCTGCTCTACGGGCGGGCTCCCGAATGCAACAACTAAAAAGTAACACCTCCGTTCTATGGGCGGGCTCCCGAATGCAACAACTTTAAAAATAACACCTTCGTTCTACGGGCGGGCTCCGGAATGCAACAACTTAAAAGTAACACCTCCGTTCTACAGGCGGGCTCCCTAATGCAACAACTTAAAAGTAACACTTCCATCCTACGGGCGGGCTCCCGAATGCAACAGCTGAAAAGTAACACCTCCGTTCTACGGGCGGGCTCCCGAATGCAACAACTTAAAAGTAACACCTCCGTTCTACGGCCGGGCTCCCGAATGCAACAACTGAAAAGTAACACCTCCATTCAACGGGCAGGCTCCCGAATGCAACAACTTAAAAGTAACACCTCCGTTCTACGGCCGGGCTCCCGAATGCAACAACTGAAAAGTAATACCTCCGTTCTACGGGCAGGCTCCCGAATGCAACAACAGAAAAGTAACACCTCTGTTCTACGGTTGGGCTCCCGAATGCAACAACTTTAAAAGTAACACCTCCGTTCTACGGGCGGGCTCCGGAATGCAACAACTTAAAAGTAACACCTCCGTTCTACGGGCAGGCTCCCGAATGCAACAACAGAAAAGTAACACCTCTGTTCTACGGTTGGGCTCCCGAATGCAACAACTTTAAAAGTAACACCTCCGTTCTACGGGCGGGCTCCGGAATGCAACAACTTAAAAGTAACACCTCCGTTCTACAGACGGGCTCCCTAATGCAACAACTTAAAAGTAACACTTCCATCCTACGAGCGGGCTCCCGACTGCAACAACTAAAAAGTAACATCTCCGTTCTACGGGCGGGCTCCCGAATGCAACAACAGAAAAGTAACACCTCTGTTCTACGGGTGGGCTCCCGAATGCAAGATCTTTAAAAGTAACACCTCCGTTCTACGGGCGGCCTCCCGAATGCAACAACAGAAAAGTAACACCTCTACTCTACGGGTGGGCTCCCGAATGCAAGAACTTCAAAAGTAACACCTCCGTTCTACGGGCAGGCTCTCGACTGCAACAACTGAAAAGTAACACCTCCATTCTACGGGCGGGCTCCTGAATTCGACAATCTTAAAAGTAACAGCTCTATTTTACGGGCGGGCTCCCAAATGCAACAACTGAAAAGTAACACCTCTGTTCTATGGGAGGGCTCCCGAATGCAACAACTTTAAATGTAACACCTCCGTTCTATGGGCGAGCTCCCGACTGCAACAAATAAAAAGTAACACCTCCGTTCTACGGGTGGGAACCCGAATTCGACAATCTTAAATGTAACACCTCCATTCTACGGGCGGGCTCCCGAATGCAACAACTGAAAAGTAACACCTCCGTTCTATGGGCGAGCTCCCGAATGCAACAACTGAAAAGTAACACCTCCGTTCTACAGGCGGGGTCCCAAATGCAACAACTGAAAAGTAACACCTCTGTTCTACGGGCGGGCTCCCGAATGCAACAACTAAAAAGTAACACCTCCATTTAAGGGCGGGCTCCCGAATACAACAACTTAAATGTAACACCTCCGTTCTACGGGCGGGCTCCCAAATGCAACAACTGAAAAGTGACACCTCCGTTCTACGCGCGGGCTCACGAATGCAACAACTTAAAAGTATCTCCTCCGTTCTACGGGCGGGCTCCCGACTGCAACAACTGAAAAGTAACACCTCTGTTCTACGGGAGGCCTCCCAAATGCAACAACTTCAAAAATAACACCTCCGTTCTATGGGCGGGCTCATGAATGCAACAACTTAAAAGTAACACCTCCGTTCTACTGGCAGGCTCCCGAGTGCAATAACTTAAAAGTAACACCTCCGTTCTACGGACGGGCTCCCGAATGCAACTGAAAATCCAACACCTACGTTATACGGGCGAGCTCCCGAATGCAACAGCTAAAAAGTAACACCTCCGTTCTACGGTCGGGCTCCCGAATGCAACAAATTTAAAAGTAACACCTCCGTTCTACGGGCGGGCTCCCGAATTCGACAATCTTAAATGTAACACATCCGTTCTACGGGCGGGCTCCTGAATGCAACAACTAAAAAGTAACACCTCAGTTCTACGGGCGGACTCCCGAATGCAACAACTTAAAAGTAACACCTCCATTTTACGGGCGGTCTCCCGAATGCAACAACTAAAAAGTTACACCTCCGTTCTACGGGCGGGCTCCCGACTGCAACAACTAAAAAGTAACACCTCCGTTCTACGGGCGGGCTCCCGAATGCAACAACTGAAAAGTAACACCTCCGTTCTACGGGCGGGCTCCCGAATGCAACAACTTAAAAGTAACACCTCCGTTCTACGAACGGGCTCCCAAATGAAACAACTAAGAGTAACACCTCAGTTCTAGGTGCGGGCTCTCGAATGCAACAACTGAAAATCCAACACCTCCGTTCTACGGGCGGGCTCCCGAATGCAACAGCTGAAAAGTAACACCTCTGTTCTACGGGCGGGCTCCCGAATGCAACAGCTGAAAAGTAACACCTCTGTTCTACGGGCGGGCTCCCGAATGCAACAAATTAAAAGTAAGACCTCCGTTCTACTGGCGAGCTCCCGAATTCGACAATCTTAAATGTAACACCTCCATTCTACGGGCAGGCTCCTGAATGCAACAAGTGAAAAGTAATACCTTCGTTCTACGGGCGGGCTCCCGAATGCAACAACTGAAAAGTAACACCTCCGTTCTACGGGCGGGCTCCCGAATGCAACAACTTAAAAGTAACACCTCCGTTCTACGGGTGGGCTCCCGAATGCAACAACTGAAAAGTAACACCTCCGTTCTACGGGCGGAGTAACGCCTTCGTTCTACGGTGGGCTCCCGAATGCAACAACTTAAAAGTAACATCTCCGTTCTACGGGCGAGCTCCCGAATACAACAACTTATGAGTAACACCTCCATTCTACGGGCGGGCTCCCGAATGCAACAACAGAAAAGTAACACCTCCGTTCTACGGGTGGGCTCCCGAATGCAACAACTGAAAAGTAACACCTCCGTTCTACGGGTGGGCTCCCGAATGCAACAACAGAAAAGTAACACCTCCGTTCAACGGGCAGGCTCCCGAATGCAACAACAGAAAAGTAACACCTCCGTTCAACGGGCAGGCTCCCGAATGCAACAACAGAAAAGTAACACCTCCGTTCAACGGGCAGGCTCCCGAATGCAACAACAGAAAAGTAACACCTCCGTTCAACGGGCAGGCTCCCGAATGCAACAACAGAAAAGTAACACCTCCGTTCAACGGGCAGGCTCCCGAATGCAACAACAGAAAAGTAACACCTCCGTTCAACGGGCAGGCTCCCGAATGCAACAACAGAAAAGTAACACCTCCGTTCAACGGGCAGGCTCCCGAATGCAACAACAGAAAAGTAACACCTCCGTTCAACGGGCAGGCTCCCGAATGCAACAACAGAAAAGTAACACCTCCGTTCAACGGGCAGGCTCCCGAATGCAACAACAGAAAAGTAACACCTCCGTTCAACGGGCAGGCTCCCGAATGCAACAACAGAAAAGTAACACCTCCGTTCAACGGGCAGGCTCCCGAATGCAACAACAGAAAAGTAACACCTCCGTTCAACGGGCAGGCTCCCGAATGCAACAACAGAAAAGTAACACCTCCGTTCAACGGGCAGGCTCCCGAATGCAACAACAGAAAAGTAACACCTCCGTTCAACGGGCAGGCTCCCGAATGCAACAACAGAAAAGTAACACCTCCGTTCAACGGGCAGGCTCCCGAATGCAACAACAGAAAAGTAACACCTCCGTTCAACGGGCAGGCTCCCGAATGCAACAACAGAAAAGTAACACCTCCGTTCAACGGGCAGGCTCCCGAATGCAACAACAGAAAAGTAACACCTCCGTTCAACGGGCAGGCTCCCGAATGCAACAACAGAAAAGTAACACCTCCGTTCAACGGGCAGGCTCCCGAATGCAACAACAGAAAAGTAACACCTCCGTTCAACGGGCAGGCTCCCGAATGCAACAACAGAAAAGTAACACCTCCGTTCAACGGGCAGGCTCCCGAATGCAACAACAGAAAAGTAACACCTCCGTTCAACGGGCAGGCTCCCGAATGCAACAACAGAAAAGTAACACCTCCGTTCAACGGGCAGGCTCCCGAATGCAACAACAGAAAAGTAACACCTCCGTTCAACGGGCAGGCTCCCGAATGCAACAACAGAAAAGTAACACCTCCGTTCAACGGGCAGGCTCCCGAATGCAACAACAGAAAAGTAACACCTCCGTTCAACGGGCAGGCTCCCGAATGCAACAACAGAAAAGTAACACCTCCGTTCAACGGGCAGGCTCCCGAATGCAACAACAGAAAAGTAACACCTCCGTTCAACGGGCAGGCTCCCGAATGCAACAACAGAAAAGTAACACCTCCGTTCAACGGGCAGGCTCCCGAATGCAACAACAGAAAAGTAACACCTCCGTTCAACGGGCAGGCTCCCGAATGCAACAACAGAAAAGTAACACCTCCGTTCAACGGGCAGGCTCCCGAATGCAACAACAGAAAAGTAACACCTCCGTTCAACGGGCAGGCTCCCGAATGCAACAACAGAAAAGTAACACCTCCGTTCAACGGGCAGGCTCCCGAATGCAACAACAGAAAAGTAACACCTCCGTTCAACGGGCAGGCTCCCGAATGCAACAACAGAAAAGTAACACCTCCGTTCAACGGGCAGGCTCCCGAATGCAACAACAGAAAAGTAACACCTCCGTTCAACGGGCAGGCTCCCGAATGCAACAACAGAAAAGTAACACCTCCGTTCAACGGGCAGGCTCCCGAATGCAACAACAGAAAAGTAACACCTCCGTTCAACGGGCAGGCTCCCGAATGCAACAACAGAAAAGTAACACCTCCGTTCAACGGGCAGGCTCCCGAATGCAACAACAGAAAAGTAACACCTCCGTTCAACGGGCAGGCTCCCGAATGCAACAACAGAAAAGTAACACCTCCGTTCAACGGGCAGGCTCCCGAATGCAACAACAGAAAAGTAACACCTCCGTTCAACGGGCAGGCTCCCGAATGCAACAACAGAAAAGTAACACCTCCGTTCAACGGGCAGGCTCCCGAATGCAACAACAGAAAAGTAACACCTCCGTTCAACGGGCAGGCTCCCGAATGCAACAACAGAAAAGTAACACCTCCGTTCAACGGGCAGGCTCCCGAATGCAACAACAGAAAAGTAACACCTCCGTTCAACGGGCAGGCTCCCGAATGCAACAACAGAAAAGTAACACCTCCGTTCAACGGGCAGGCTCCCGAATGCAACAACAGAAAAGTAACACCTCCGTTCAACGGGCAGGCTCCCGAATGCAACAACAGAAAAGTAACACCTCCGTTCAACGGGCAGGCTCCCGAATGCAACAACAGAAAAGTAACACCTCCGTTCAACGGGCAGGCTCCCGAATGCAACAACAGAAAAGTAACACCTCCGTTCAACGGGCAGGCTCCCGAATGCAACAACAGAAAAGTAACACCTCCGTTCAACGGGCAGGCTCCCGAATGCAACAACAGAAAAGTAACACCTCCGTTCAACGGGCAGGCTCCCGAATGCAACAACAGAAAAGTAACACCTCCGTTCAACGGGCAGGCTCCCGAATGCAACAACAGAAAAGTAACACCTCCGTTCAACGGGCAGGCTCCCGAATGCAACAACAGAAAAGTAACACCTCCGTTCAACGGGCAGGCTCCCGAATGCAACAACAGAAAAGTAACACCTCCGTTCAACGGGCAGGCTCCCGAATGCAACAACAGAAAAGTAACACCTCCGTTCAACGGGCAGGCTCCCGAATGCAACAACAGAAAAGTAACACCTCCGTTCAACGGGCAGGCTCCCGAATGCAACAACAGAAAAGTAACACCTCCGTTCTACGGGCGGGCGCCCGAATGCAACAACTAAAAAGTAATACCTCCGTTCTACGGACGGGCTCCCGAATGCAACAACTTTAAAAATAAAACCTCTGTTCTACGCGCGGGCTCCCGAATGCAACAACTTAAAAGTAACACCTCCGTTTTACAGGCGGGCTCCCAAATGCAACAACTTAAAAGTAATACCTCCATCCTACGGGCGGGCTCCCGAATGGTACAACTTAAAAGTAACACCTCCATCCTACGGGCGGGCTCCACAATGCAACAACTTAAAAAGTAACACCTCCGTTCTACGGGCGGGCTCCCGAATGCAACAACTTTAAAAGTAACACCTCCGTTCTATGGGCGGGCTCTCGACTGCAACAACTGAAAAGTAACACTTCCGTTCTACGGGCGGGCTCCTGAATTCGACAATCTTAAATGTAACATCTCCGTTCTACGGGCGGGCTCCCGATGCAACAATTGAAAAGTTACACCTCTGTTCTACGGGCGGGATCTCGAATGTAACAACTGAAAAGTAACACCTCCATTCTACGGGCGGGCTCCCAAATGCAACAACTGAAAAGTTACACCTTCGTTTTACGGGCGGGCTCCCAAATGCAACAACTGAAAAGTAACACCTCTGTTCTACGGGCGGGCTCCCGAATACAACAACTGAAAAAGCACCTCCGTTCTACGGGCGAGCTCCCGAATGCAACAACTTAAAAGTAACACCTCCGTTCTACGGGTGGGCTCGTGAATGCAACATCTGAAAAGTAACACCTCCGTTCTATGGGCGGGCTCCCGAAGGTAACAACTGAAAAGTAACACCTCTGTTCTACGGGCGGTCTCCCTACTGCAACAACTGAAAAGTAACTTGAATTGATTTCCTCGTTCCTTCGAGAAAATTTTCAACAATGGCAGAAAATTTTCTGCCCTTGTTTTGGTGATCTTCTTTGTGGCATGCATTTCCGCCGTCAATAATATTTCCTTTTCCTGCTTCAAATCAAAGTAAATTTGTTAGTTTAAAACATGGTGAGTGGTCGTGCTACTCCTGCTGGGGATGGTTTTTCATTTTCCTTTTCCCTGCTCTGCGTTTCCAAAACTTGTTGGGGAATGATGCCATTTGCTGGGGATGATATTTCTGATAGGGATGGTTTTTCCCTTTTTCCTTTCCCCGCCCTATGTTCTCCGACCCTCTTGGAACTTTGGTCGATAGTCTGCCGTGGATGCCCCTTCTTCCCGACGATCCTTATCCACAAATTTCTCAACTGTTGTTTTTCTGTTTTTCTCCATATTTCCCCTTATCTTTGGTCTGTCCTGCTCATGATTTTCTTTGCACCATTTTGGCAATTGGTAGTAAGCTCTGAAAAATCTTTCTAAAAAAAAACTGCTGGAGAAAAAAGTCTTTAAACAAAGAAAGTGATGACTTCAAACGGTAGAAAAAGAAAAAGGCTTTCTGAATAAATGCTGGGGAAAAAGAAAAAGAGAAAGAAGTTATCTGAACGGTATAACCGATCCCAACAATCACGTCGTGCATTCCGGATCTAGCTAACCCAGTCTTTTTATTAATCAATCTTTCTGATGGCTTTATTTTGCCAAATGCGGATCCTTTCCGCCAATCTTATCGTGTCGCCTCATAGTGCCCTTCGAGGGATTTTCACTAATAAGACTCTCTCATTTCTCTTAACTCACATCGCTTTATGGTGCCCGTGAAGGTATTCACCATAAGACTCTCTTATTTTGTTTCTCTCAGCTTTCGTCGCCTTATGGTGCCTGTGAAAGTTTTTACCGATAAGACTCTCTCATTTTATTTTTCTTTCTCCGCTGGGGATTGGAGTGTTACCGATAAGATTTTCTCCACTGTGGATTCTTTTGGCTTTCAATTCCTTCAGCTCATGATCCTCATTCAGTCGGGGATCAGTGTGTTATTCTCGTCTTTCATTTGCCTGACTTGGCACCTCTCGGATACTGATCGGGAGGCCTTTTTTGGATATCAACATGGTTTTTTGTGCGGGGATAAAAGAAAGAGATATCAAGAATTCGAAATAACTTTGGTGGGTAAAACACTACAACTCTTGGAACCAAACTTTTTCCAAAATTTTAAAACATAACTTCTGCCCCAGTTTTCTGGCTTTAGGGATTTTTGATTTTTATTACACTATGACCGAGCCGTAAGGCGCCTACGTATCCTCTTTGAGGAATCAGGTCGAACGTAGTTCACTGATTCCTTTGTATTGCTTGTGACTTTCCTTTTTGTTTTTGTTATTATTATTTTTTCTTTTTCTTTCTTTCTTTTATTCTTTTTTTTTTTGTTAGTGATTCCAAGAGAGGGGTATGAAAGAATAAATAAGGCTCAAAGGGGAAGCATAGGTTAAAGTGTTTAGATAGAAGAAAGAATTGCCTCCGTCATTTCATTCTCCGATAAATGCCAAGTACAAGCAAACAGGCAAACATCAATTACAATCAAAGAAATTATACATAATATCTCTTGACTGCGTCAGAATTGATAGCCATGTCGATGCATCTCCCCTCGAAATCTGTCAAACATAAAGCGCCACTGGATAACACCCTGGTCACAATAAACGGCCCTTGCCAATTCGGGGCGAACTTGCCCTTTGCTTCAGCCTGATGTGGCAAGATTCGTTTCAGCACCTGCTGTCCCACTTCAAATTTCCTGGGACACACCTTCTTGTTGTATGCTATTGCCATTCTCTTTTGGTACAATTGGCCATGACATACTGCTGTCAATCTTTTTTCATCAATTAACGTCAACTGCTCCAATCGAGCTTTGACCCATTCATCATCATCAATCCCGACCTCAGCGACTATCCAAAGGGATAGAATTTTAACCTCTATTGGTATCACTGATTCAGTTTCGTATACCAACGAATAAGGAGTTGCACCTACTGAAGTACGAATAGTAGTGCGATAACCCAACAATGCAAATGGTATCTTTTCATGCCATTGCCTGGATCCTTCTACCATCTTCCTCAATATCTTCTTTACGTTCTTGTTGGCTGCCTCAACAGAGCCATTCGCCTTGGGACGAAACGGGGAGGAATTACGGTGTGTAATCTTGAACTATTGACAGACTTCTTTGATCAAACTACTGTTAAGATTAGCACCATTGTCCGTGATGATCACCTTTAGGATCCCAAATCTACAGATGATATGGGAATGAATAAAATCCACCACTGCCTTCTTGGTTACAGACTTGAAAGTCTTAGCCTCAACCCACTTAGTGAAATAATCGATGGTTACCAGAATGAACCTATGACTGTTGGAAGCTTCCGGCTCAATAGGTCCAATGACATCCATGCCCCATGCAACAAATGGCCATGGCACTGACATTGTATGAAATTTTGTTGGAGGAGAAAGAATCAGATCTCCGTGTATCTGATACTGATGGCATTTTCGCACGAAATTGATATAATCACGCTCCATGGTGAGCCAATAATGCCCTGCTCGAAGAATCTTCTTTGCCAATACATATCCGCTTATATGTGGCCCACAAACTCCAGCATGTACCTCAGTCATAATTGTCGCGGCTTGAACCGCATCTATACATCTCAGCAATCCTAAATCTGGTGTTCTTTTGTATAACACGCCTCCATTGAGGAAAAATCCATTTGCCAATTGCCGAATGGCTTTCTTTTGATCTCTGGTGGCCTGCTCCGAGTATACCTCCATCCTGAGGTATTCCTTGACATCATAAAACCATGGCTCACCCTCCATTTCTTACTCTATCATGTTGCAATAAGCATGCTGATCATGAACCTGAATATGCAATGGGTCAACATGAATCTTGTCCGTATGGTGCAACATCGATGCTAAAGTGGCCAAAGCATCGGCAACCTCATTTTAAACTCTTGGGATGTGCCTAAACTCTATTGATCGAAATCGCTTGCTCAGATCGTGCAAACATTGTCGATATGGTATAAGCTTCAAATCCCGTATTTCCCATTCTCCTTGAATCTGATGCACTAAGAGGTCCGAGTCTCCCAAGACCAAGACGTCCTGGACATCCATATCTGCGGCTAACCGTAGGCCCAAAATGCATGCCTCATACTCAGCCATGTTGTTGGTACAATAGAAACGCAGCTGAGTCGTAACAGGATAATGACGTTCGGTTTCAGAAATAAGTACTGCTTCTATCCCAACTCCCTTCGCATTTTCCACTCCATCAAAGAAAAGCTTCCACCTTGGTTCATCGGTCAATTCCAACTCATCTATATGCATCACTTCTTCATCAGGAAAATACGTCCTCAATGGCTCGTACTCTTCATCGGCAGGATTCTCAGCCAAGTGATCGGCCAATGCTTGGTCTTTCACGGTCTTCCTCGTCACATAGATGATGTCAAATTAAGTGAGTAATATCTGCCATTTCGCTAACCTCCCTGTGGGCATAGGCTTCTGGAAAATATACTTCAGTGGATCCAAGTGTGAAATGAGATAAGTAGTATATGATGACAGATAATATTTCAACTTTTGTGCCACCCAAGTTAGGGCGCAACATGTCTTCTCAAGTTGAGTGTACTTAACCTCACATTCTGTAAACTTCTTGCTGAGATAATATATGGCTTGCTCCTTCCTTCCTGTAATGTCATGTTGCCCCAGTATGCAACCAAACGAATTCTCCAGGACTGTTAGATAGAGAATCAATGGTCTTCCCAGCTCGGATGGAACAAATATGGGTGGATTTGATAGATACCCCTTTATTTGGTCAAATGCTTCCTGACATTCTGCCGTCCATTCTACCGCAACATCTTTCTTCAGTGGCTGAAATATGGGCTCACAAGTTGCTGTGAGTTGAGCGATGAACCTGCTAATATAATTCAATTTTCCCAACAAACTCATTACTTCTGTTTTGTTCTTCGGTGATAGCAATTCTTTGATGGATTTGATCTTTGACGGATCCAACTCAATGCCTCACCGGCTGACAATGAATCCCAACAGTTTTCCAGACGGAACACCAAATGCACATTTGGCCGGGTTGAGCTTAATATCGTACCTTTGAAGTCTTTGGAATAACTTCCTTAGGTCTGCCACGTGGTCTTCTTGGCGCTTGGATTTTATGATCACATCATCTACGTACACCTCAATCTCTTTGTGTATCATGTCATGAAACACAGTAGTCATTGCTCTCATGTACATTGCCCCAGCGTTCTTCAAACCAAAAGGCATTACTAGGTAGCAATAACTCCCCCACGGCGTAATGAAAGCCGTCTTTTCCGCATCTTCTTCATCCATCAGGATCTGATGATACCCGGTATAGCAATCCACAAATGACCCGATCTCATGTCCAGCACAATTATCTATCAAGCTATGAATGTTGGGTAATGGAAAGTTATCCTGTGGGCTCGCCCTGTTCAGATTGCGGTAATCGACACATACCCTAATCTTCCCATCTTTCTTCGGCACTGGCACCACATTAGCCAACCAATCAGGATATCGAGTAACCCGAATAACCTTTGCCTACAGATGCTTGGTTGCTTCTTCTTTAATCTTCACACTCATGTCTGTCTTGAACTTCCTCAATTTCTGCTTGACGGGAGGGCATGCCGGGTCAGTGGACAATTTGTGAACCACTAGATTGGTGCTTAAGCACATACGACCATGCAAAAACATCTTTGAATTCAATGAGTGCTTTGATTAGTTCCTCCCTGATGGTCGGCTCAATGTGGATGCTTATTTTGGTTTCCCTGACATTGTCTGCATCCCCCAAATTGATGCCGGGTCAGTGGACAATTTGTGAACCACTAGATTGGTGCTTAAGCACATACGACCATGCAAAAACATCTTTTAATTCGATGAGTGCTTTGATTAGTTCCTTCCTGATGGTCGACACAATGTGGATGCTTATTTTGGTTTCCCTGACATTGTCTGCATCCCCCAAATTGATAGCTTTAGTGTCAGTCAAAATGGGCTTGGGTTTCTCTTCGAACTGGCTTAATTCTCTGTTTATCTCTTCAAAGGCTTCATCCTCATCGTATTCCGATTCATCATCATAATCGACCTCTTGTACAATTAATTCGGAATTAGATTGATTTTTTAGACTAGGTTGAAGATCCGTTGTGCATGCCATGTCATTAGAACCAGTATAAAGAGAACTGTTCAGAAAGAGAAAAGAAGAAAACAAAATTAAAACAAAATAAGGAGAGAAAACTTTCACTTTATTAAAATGCGGGATAACAGAGTTTCACACTTTTGCCGAATACAAAATAAAACAAAATTTGGATTACACCCTGGAATAATCCAGAAAACAAGAAAGAAAAATCAGAGCCTACTACCAAGACTCCCTCCGGGTAGGAAGAGGAGTAGCTATCCAATTGTTGATATTGGCCCTAGGCCCCACAAACTGTATATCTGCCCTGCTGGAACCTTCTCCAGCTTCTATCACGTTGACGTCGGCGAACAGCCTTTCAAAACTTTGATTCAAATCCCCATCTAACCCAATCAGTGGTCCGAGAACTTTCGGGACCGACAACCTTCGGCTACCTGCTCTGACAAAGGATCTGGAGAGACGCGGAACCGGCTTGGGAAGAACCCAACCTCTCTTCTTCAACTTCCGAGCCTGTCTTACATCTGCTATTGTAGGCTTCTATCCCAACCCAAAAGTATCCAGATTCTTAGGCAACGAAACTGGCTAGACAATACCTTGCAAGTCAACCCCCAAACCTTTGCCGGGTACAAACCCGGTGTTTAACATTTTCGAGGCTATCATGAAGGTTGCAGCTGCGATTCTGGGAAGTGGAAGGTCCTCGGCTTCAGAAATTTTATCTACTGAGACTGCATCAAAAATCTGGTAAACCTATGGACCTTTGTCGTCATCGGTCTCTATGAATGGTACAATGGCATTACCCACAATGCATGCACCATCATCCCCGTGCACTACTATCTCTTGCCTGTCCCACTCAAATTTCACCATCTGGTACAATGT
Organism: Nicotiana glauca; assembly: GCA_026770625.1. Classification (NCBI taxonomy): domain Eukaryota; kingdom Viridiplantae; phylum Streptophyta; class Magnoliopsida; order Solanales; family Solanaceae; genus Nicotiana; species Nicotiana glauca. The sequence goes on along the minus strand of MU680407.1, from coordinate 160,851 downwards.
AGAAGGCACTGCTTTGGCGGCATGAATCCAGGGTCGCCCCAATAGAAGATTGTATGATACTGCCACGTCTACCACTTGGAATTCCATGGTGAATTCCACTGGACCAATGGTCAATTCCAGTATGATATCACCCACCGTGTCAGTACCACCCCCATCAAAACCTCGGACGCATACACTGTTCCTGTGAATTCGGTCATGATCGACCTTCAGCTTGTTCAAAGTAGTCAAAGTACAGATGTTGGAGCTCGACCCATTATCAATCAATACTCGGGTGACCATCGAGTCTTCGCATTTCACGGTCAAGTATAGGGCTTTGTTGTGTTCTGTACCCTCTGCCGACAATTCATCATTAGAAAATGTCACCTGGTTTACCTCGAAGATTTTGTGCACTATCCTTTCCAAGTGATTTACAGAGATTTTATCCGGAACATGAGCCTCGTTCAGGATTTTCATCAGTGCCTGGCAATGGTCACTGGAATGGATCAACAAGGATAGTAACGAAATTTGTGCCGGAGTCTTTCTTAACTGCTCCACAATGGAGTAGTCTTGGGCCTTCATTTTCTTCAAAAACTCCTCCGCCTCTTCCCCCGTCACGGGCTTCTTTATCACCGCTGGGTTGGACCTTCTTAACTCTACGGGAGCAAAACACCTCCCCGAATGAGTTAACCCCTGGGCTTCACATATTTCTTCCAGAACCTCCTTCCCCTTGTACATTATCATCGCTTTACTGTAGCTCCAGGGCACGACTTTCTCGTTGATTATCGGCATCTGTATTACTAGCCTGATAACAACTGTCCTTGTGCATGCCGGTTTGCTTGGTACCCCTTTCACCGTTACTTTGACCGACTCTGGATTCTTTGGAACAACAAGCGAACTCTTCCCCATTACCACCACTGGCTGGACATCCACCTTCTCCAACTGTACCTCCTATTCCCCACCGGTCGACTTTTCTTTTGGACTAGCACGGATCATCATCACTGTCTGTGTAGGTTTCTTTAGCTCCCCTCCTTCGTGCGCGAGCTCGATCATATGGGTTTTGTGGTGTGCTGGCAATGGGTTCTGATTGATATTGGGTGCCTCTGGTGTCTGAACCTCGATCTTATTGGTGTCAATAGGATCTTGCACTGCACATTTCAACTTCCAACACTTATCGGTATCATGTCCGGGATCCCCCGAACAATACTCACAACTTACCGAGTGGTCCATATTTTGGGGAAGGGGATTTGGCAATCTGGGCTCAACAGGACTCAACAAACCCAACTGCCTTAATTTGTGGAACAAAGCAGTATAGGTTTCTCCCACCTCAGTAAAAGTTCTTTGTTTCTGCACCCTGTCATTTCTGAAAGCCTGATTCCCCCGGAAACCTGTCCCTGGAGGGTTCCTGTAGGCCCTTGGTGGTGGATATGTATTTTGTGGAGGTGGATACGTGTTTTGGGGAGTCGGTGCACGCCATTGCGGGCGAGCCGGAGGCTGGGTGTATGCCTGGGCTTGATGGACGGAGAAGTATGGTTCTTATGGTGGGTAGTAGGGCTGTGGAGGGTAATTTGGAGTGTATGGGTAATTTGTGTGATGGGGTCTGGTTTGGTAGCGGGGGAGACGACCTCTTGATCTGGGCCAATTACCTTCCTCTATTGTTGCGACCTCTTCTCTTCTCTTCTTCCCAAGCGCACCTCTCGTGCTGCTCTGAATGTCCTGAGTGGTTGCTTTAATTGATGAATAGCTCACGATCTTATTGGACTTAAGTCCCTCTTCAATCATACCGCCGATTTTTACCACCTCATTGAAAGATTTTCCAATTGACGTCACCAGGTGAACAAAGTAAGTTGGCTCTAGAGTTTGCAATAAGTAGTCTACCATTTCCCCCCCCCCCCCATCGGAGGATCGACTCTGGCTTCCTGTTCTCTCCACCGAAACCCAAATTCTCGGAAGCTTTCTCCGGGCTTCTTCTCAAGCTTCAGCAATATGAGACGGTCAGGGACGATCTTAAGGTTGTACTAAAAGTGACCTGCGAATGCTTGTGCTAGATCATCCCAGGTGTACCACCTGCTCGGATCCTGTCTTATGTACCATTCCAGTGCGGACCCACTTAGACTTTGGCCAAAATAAGCTATCAGTAGCTCATCTTTACCACCTTCTCCTCTCATCTTGCTGCAAAACCCTCGCAGATGTGCCATAGGATCGTCGTGCCCCTCGTATAGATCAAACTTTGGCATCTTGAACCCTGCCGGCAATTGAACGTCAGGGAAAGGACACAGGTCCTTGTAGGCCACGCTGACCTGATTGCCTAACCCGTGCATGTTCCTGAAGGATTGCTCTAGGCTTTTAAATTTTTGCAGCACTTCATCCTGCTCTTGGCTCTTAGCCGGATTTTCAATCTCCACCGGGACCTCAAAGTGGGGATTATAGGCATGTGGCTCGGGTGGTTTGAATGTGGGTTCAGGGGGTAGTATTGGGTATCGTGAGCCTGAAACAACGACTCACTAGATGATCTCTATAGCGTTGCTAGTGGGGGTCCCATGAAAATAGGAACATTTGGTAGGGGAGGGTTCTAATTGGGTGGTGGAGCTTGAGGATCATAGGGATTTCTTCCTTGATAGTAGTGGTGACTGGGGAAGCTTTTCGAAGGGCCGGGGAGAGGATATTCCGGCGTGTGTCCTGGTGGGAGAGTAGGAGTAATGGGTGGTTCAGGCCCCTTTTGTATCCTAGCCAAGGCTAACTGCATTTCGTTCATCTCCAGTCTCATTTTTTCCATTTTTTCCATTGCCTCCTTCAGGAGCTGACTTTCCGTTCTTTCCTCCTAAACACTTTGGTCTGAACTAGTCATGCTTTTTAGTATGGGCCCTTTGGATCTTGTTTGATAATGGTATGGTGCCAGTACGCTTTAACAAACTAACTGGATGAAAATTGGAAAAACAACAAACTTGTCAGCGTTATATTTTAACACATATTGTAATTGCACGTTGGGGGATGCTATGCTCTTAGGCAGTTAATCATTTCTAACATGTTTTTGGTCCGACCGTATGCATCATCCCGGCTTATTTTATTTGTGCCTCGTTTAAGTGTTTCAGAAACTATATATATATATATATATATATATATAATCTTTTTGTTTATTCACTTTGCCTTTTTCTCTTTTAATGGTGGTCGAATCTTATGGGGATTGCCTACGTATCATGTCCCCGCATGAATCAGACCGAGCGTAGTTCTTCCAATGCAAGGTAAAAAAAAACAATAAAATATATTTTGGAATTTTTTAACTTTTCACAGTAAAACACACTTTGATTACAATGATTAAAAAACTGGCAAACTTGGACCGAACTAACAGACTCTGGTGAAAGACAAGATAGAGACTTGAACATTAAACAACCCATATACTGTAATCAAAAGAAATACAAATTAAAAAAACAGACTGACAGATTCCTTCTCCTATATGCCAATTTTAACCAAATGGCTATTTTTTGCAAACGTGGCCCCTTCTCAATTTCACATGAATTTTGAGGCTGGGAAGGATTATTTTACAAGCTTTTCCGTTCTTTTACTAAAATAGTCTTTCGACAACTGAAAGATACTCTAAGGATATCTCGACAAGAACAGTTTAATACACTGCCGAAGCTGGCTCGGCTTATTTTGACCAAAAATCCAAACGGCATTCACTTGCCCACTGACTCTTGCCTTATTTTTAAAACATAAAATAAAAGATCGGGTTTTGCAAACACGGCCTTTTATCACCTTGGGGATGAAGATTTTAAGGCTGCGTTAGCTAATATGCCAAAATCATAAACAATGATTAAAGGTGGCCGTTAATGGAAAGTCAGCCTTCCGGCGTCCCTTTCGGCAACATTCCGCTATTTCCGGCAAAAACAGCATCACCAACTTATTTATGACTTTTTTTCTTGTTTTTTCAAAAATAGAAAACATGATATTGCAAACACGGCCTTTCAGTGCTTCGGGGACGAATATTCTAAAGCTGTGTGGGTCAACCGGCCAAAAATCTAAAAATGACCAAAGGTGGCCGTTTATGCAAAGTCAGTCTTCTGGCGTACCTTTCGGGAACATTCGACTATATTTGACAAGAGCGGCATCACATAACTTATTTATGACGAAATTAAAATGTGATATTTTTTGGCTATTTTTGCAAAAGGGGAGGTTGGACCCGATGGGGGTTGCTTACGTATCTCACACCATGTTAGAATCAAACCGGCGTAGTTCGAGCTAAGAAAAATATACTCAAATTTTGCAAACAAAACTCCTTTCTTTCAAATAAATAAAACTAAAAATACTTATTCTTTGTTTTCAATTCAATTTTTCTCAAAATTTCGGCGGAGTTTCAACGCCATTTGTATACTGGGTTTTTCTAACACAAGTGATTATCCCTCTACACTGTTATTTTCTCTTTCTCTTTCTCTTTTTCTCAATTTTCCCGTATTTTTGATTTTCAGAGGCCGGTTAGCATGCAAGTCTGAAGCAAATAAATGCGTAAGCAAATAGGATGCAGCAGAATGGTCTTTTTCATTTCAGGTTACCTGTCCTAGACGGACCCAACCTCTGTGTTGAGCACCCTAAGTCAAATGCAACATGATCCAAACAAGCGTTCCTACTAGGGATCCGGTATGAAGTCAAGTTATTCTAATTTTCAACCTGGGTTTATTGTTCTAGACTTGGCTTACCCGAGCGGACAACTCGAGCCGAGGATGGGAGCTGTGTACCGGTAACCAAAAGGCCATCCGATTTTGCAACTCCTCCAATCCTCGTTCTACTTTTGGAATATGACACTAACAGAAAGAAGTCACGACCAGCGTGCACTCCTCAGAAGAGAGAAGAGAGGGGTTTTGGCACAGTTTATATATACAGTTCAAATAATATCAAAGCGGTAAAGCATTTAGCACATATAGCATGAAACATGTAGAAAATCAGATAATATACACTCCAAATACAACAAATATACCAAGCTCGAATTCTTGAACCCTGAACCAAAGTTCTGGGTTGATTCCCCAGTGGAATCGCCAGAGCTGTCACACCTCCTTTTTCTGCTACTGCACCACACGAAAGGTGTAGTAAAGGGGAGTTTTTCCAATTAAAGGACAATCGAAACGGGATTTATTATTAAAAGTTGGAATCACCACTTGAGAGATTTATGGTGTCCCAAGTCACCGGTTTGAATCCCGAATCGAGGAAAACATTGACTCCATAATACAGTCTACGAATCAGAAATTCGGATAAGGAATTCTGTTAACCCGGGAGAAGGTGTTAGGCATTCCCGAGTTCCGTGGTTCTAGCACGATCGCTCAACTGTTATATTTGGCTTATTTATCTGATTTTTAAAACATTTGAACCTTATGTGCAAATTTTAACTCTTCAACGCTTTTATTATTATTATTATTATTATTATTTTTAACAAAGAAATGCAACGTTGTGAAAACGTATCTCGAATCACGTCACAGTCAATGTACCCGTGGTTATCGACACATTTTGACTTCGTTGAGATTTGGATTTGGGTCACATAAATGTGCACCCGAATTTAAGGAAGTAATTTATTAAAGACGCGCCTAAAGCGACTAGCGTATCATTATTTTGGGGAAGGCCGTGAAATTTTGCTAATTGGCCCATCCCGAAGTCTAAGCACCTTTACAAACACGTCTAGAGGGCCCCGCAACTTATCTATCTTTTGTTTATCGAGGCTCGTCTCATTTATTATTTTTAAAAAATTTGCAACGTCATAAAAATGCATCTCGAACCACGTCATAATCAATGTACCCGTGATTATCGACACATTTCGACTTCGTTGAGATTTGGATTTGGGTCACATAAATATGCACCCGAGTTTAGGGAGATAACATTATTAAATACGCGCCTAAAGAGTCTAACGCGTAATTATTTTGGGGAAGACTATGCAATTCGCTAAACGGCTCATCCCGAAGTCTAAGCATTTTTTTTATATATACATCTATGAGGGCCCCGCAATTTAAGTGTTTTGTTTGGCGAGGCTCGTCTCACTTCTTATTTAAAAGGAAAACCTAAAAGCAACTATGATTTTCTATTTTTTCATCTCTAATAATACAGAAAATGTCCTAATTAGCCATGGTTCAAGATTTAGTACTTAGGCCCATTAAACTCATGCGAAACCGAATCTTTTAATCATTCTTGCCTGTAACGGAAAATAATGCTTTCCTACAACAATAACAAGAACATGTTACTCTGTTTATTTAACTAATGATGGATCCTTAAGTTCCAATAGATGCTAGATTGAATTTTTAAACTAAGTGACTTGATTAATTAATTCTACTAATATTCTTGAATAATTTAGTTGTTTCAAGTTTAAGTAAGCTATTGATATTAACCACTAACATGCAATTACTTGTTCCTACGTCTAAATAGTGAGCTTAACGAATAAAGGAAAAGGTATCAAATACTAGCATCTTTGGCTGTAAGATTATAGGTACAAACAATATTGATATTCGATTTTATCTCAATGTTAACTGAAGTCAATACTAAACCATACTAAGTCTAAGACTAATGAACACATATTAACAGTAAAAGATAGTCCTAATTATATACAAAAACTTCACAATCTGTATTTTTCCATTGAGTTATGAATCAAATTTGGACCATACAACTACTTATCGTTTATCTACTGAACTACAACTATACCAACAAACAAATGCCCAAGCATTTTGCCTTTCATTTTTACACCTCGCAGCTACATTAAATTGAGTTCAGTTGTGTACCTGATATTGGAAAATACAAGGAGAAAGAGGAATCAGTAGCAGGTAATAACAGCACTAACACAGTAAAACAACAGCAACAACAGCTTGGAATTCAGAATAACCAAAACACAGTTTCAAAATAACCAGCACAACAACACCACTTCCAAACCAAAATATAGTTAAACCAAAAGCCAAAGCGATTTGTTAAACTCCAACAGCAACAAACAATACCCAAATAGACTCAACTGAGTTCGAACAGACTCAGAAGCAGAACCAGTAGACTTCAAAAATAGGTTCAGCAATCAACATGGAGTAGGAATCAGTGTCTAGGACCCTAACTTATCTAGGAACCAATGGAACAGTAGCTTTTCAAGGTGTTTATGTATTATTCTCAGAAAAACTGATCTTAGACTGATTATAGACTAGCTTGGGGACTTCAGACTATTTCTAGCTCTCAAAATTGATTTTTCAGGATCCAAAAATCCGACCTCTAACTCTGTCCCAACTTCCCCTATTTATGCTAAAAAAACAGACCCCTTATCACTCTTGAAATACTTAAACTAATACCTACACCCTCTTTGCCTATGATATTCTCATACAGGCCATTATCAAGTGTCTTGTGTCCTTTTTTAATCAAAGGCATGGGCAGCTTATAATATTAAATTAATCCTCCCATGCTATTATGTTATGTCCCCCATTAGTATTAAAATAAGGGTATCTATTAATCAACTTGACAGACCCCTTAAGTTAAAACTAATTAGACCCTGTTAAATTCCAAAATTACTCTTTAACCCCTGAGAATTACTGTTCTGTCCTAAGCCTTAAACATCTGTATTTAAACCCCTCTGAATTACAGCTAACACTTGATCATTAACTATCAGATTATACAGCTATAACCAATTATCAATCCTATTCAAACACACAAATGATTCAAGCAGAAGGAATATGGGAATGAGGTTCATGTGGACAATATGCAGAACAGAGTGAGCAAGTCAGTTTAGTTCAAGGAGACAACTGGATACATTCAACAAATTCATCTCAATCACATAAATCGGAACAGTAAAGAAGCAAAAATGATAAACACTGGAATGAGTCAAAAATAGAACTATTATGATGCTTCTTCTTTCTTTTAATCAAACTAAACAACGATATTTAAACACTCGATTACACATAGTAATTAAACACCAACAAATAGAATAAAAACAGACCAACAAGTGATTCAGTGGCTTTGAAAAAACAAGGAACTTAAGGAAAACTAGTTAATCGACGAATCTACTCACATTGATTATATAATTTACAACATATACCTAACAATGAACAGAAGAAAACTCGACCAAATAAAAGGGTCTGTTTTGAGAAAAAGAAGAACAATGAACAGAAATTGAAAATAAAATCAATACAACAACACAAATGAATAACAATAAACCAAAAGAACAAATAAAAGAGAGAAAATACCTCAGAGACGAAATTAGGAATAGACGAACCCAGGTGCGACCTCAGACTCGGACTTTTGGTGTCGAACGGACTTTAACCGAGTGTTCTCCACTGAGAACACTTCGGCTAAGGTCGATTGGACACCCAAAACCCCTTCAATTTGGACAGATTCCAAGTTTGGAATTTCTAGGGTTCTTAGGGTCTGATTTGGGGCTCGAACGATTTTAGCTTGATTTGAAGCAAACCAATGGTGTTTAGGGTATGAGGGAGGTTTGGGGGTTGTCTAGTATGAATTTGGGCTTGGTTGGGGCAGGTTGAGGTTTGGATCGAATCTTCAAACGAAGATTCGAGACGATGGGGGAAGATTCGAGGAAAACGGATAGTGGATTCGTGTTCAGGGGGTCAGGTGGCTTTAGGGTGTTAATCCGGTGACCGGCGGCGTTGTTGCCGCCGGGTTTCAGGCGGAGGGTCCTAAGGCGGCTAGGGTTTGGTTGAAGGAGACTCGTCTCTGAGAGAGACGATGATGAACAGGAAAGAAAGGGGGGTGTTTGGTTTGGGGGGGCTGGGGTAGGAGATTAAGTTTATATAGGGGCAGGGTGATTTGATCTTGGCCGTTGGATCAAGAATGATCAACGGCCTGGATCAATTCACTTAAATAGACGGTGTCATTTGGTTTATGTTATGAGACTGGGTCGGTCTTGGATGGGAACGGGTCGTGTTGAGAGGAAGCTTAGGGACCGTCAGATCAAAGGGAAGGGACGGCTCAGATTTGTGACGCCTATACGGCGTCGTTTGGTTGGTCCTGGAGACTGAACTGGACCGTTAGATCTGTTTGATCAATGGCGCAGATTTGAGGCATCTAAATGACGTCATTTGGACTTCTGAGAGATCAGGTGCATTGGACTGGGTCATTCATTGCTTTTGGGACTGGACTTTGGTCAATTAAAATGGCCCAGTCCGATTTTCTTCCTATTTTTGTTCTTTTCTTCATTTTCTCTAATTAATAAGACCAAAATTCTAATTTAATGAAATCAAAAATTAATAAAATGCTAATTAATTCCTAATAATTATTATCACATAATATTAAACACCAATTAAAAGCAAGCTTACACAATTTAGACATTAAATGCCGAAAATGCAAAGTACATTATTTTTTATTTTTCATTTTTATAAAGCACACTTAATTACTCACAATTGTAGAATTAAATTCTAAATGCAAATGCGACATATTTTTGTATTTTCATTAATTTAAACACACATAATCACGCATATACAAACACAAATAATTACAAAAAATATCACAAAAAATTCACAAAAATGCACACAATAAAACAGACAATATTTGTTTTGATTTTGTGGGAGTAATTCATGTGAGGCAAAAATCATGTGCTCACATATGGCTTGTACCTATTTTTTCCAGACCTCCTTTCATTTTCTGCATACCTTGAACTTACTCTTTCTTCTTTTTGGACCCTTGAAACGATATCCTCTTCAATCTGCAACTTCGTGTTGTACCTATTATAAACATTATTCCACGGTGTAGCACGAAATTCTCTAAGGCTTTCTTTGAGCTTCCTCGTAGCTTCAGAGCTTCTTTCATTCAAATTACTTGTAAATGTTATAGCTGCCCAATTGTCAGGTACACGTGGCAAAGTCATTCTTTCACGTTGAAACCTATCGATAAAATCTCGAAGTAATTCTGAATCTCCTTGTTTGATTTTGAATATATCCTCCATTCTCTTTCCACCTTTTGGGCTCCTGAATGTGCTTTGATGAAGGAATCTGCAAGCTCAGAAAAAAAATTTATAGAATTTTCGGGTAAAAGAGAATACCAGGTTAATGCCCCTTTGGTGACTGTTTCACTAACTTTTTTGACCAGAACTGATTCAATTTCCTGCTTTGTTAAATCGTTGCCTTTCACGCCAGTTGTAAATGCTATCACGTGGTCTCGTGCGTCTGTTGTTCCATCATGCTTCGAGACATCAAGCATTTTGAATTTTTTCGGAATTGGAAGGGGGGCAGCACTTGGTTTCCACGGTTGTTGTGACTATTTGTCCATATCAACTCCTTTGATTACAGGTGGAACTCCGGGGATTTGCTCAATACGGTTGTTCTATTCCTTAAGCTATCTCTGCAAGGTTAGTACTAAATTTTGTAAATGAGAATTAGATGAATTACCTGGTTCTCCTCCCTGTGTCTCACTGGGGTTTCCTTCATTTTCAGAATAAACAAGCCCAGAGCGAGGATTTTCCAATGTGTCGTTATTAGGTGTTGGTGTGGGTGATGCAGCCGGTAGCCGACTGACCAGGGTCTGAAGAGCTTTGCTAACTCGCGCATCAATTATTTATTGTAAAGCTTCCTCCGCCCTTTCGAGCTGTTCAGATTGCTCTTGTTCACCAGAATAGATATTAGGAGTACCCTCACGAGATTGTCGTAGTGAACCATGTGGGGAAGGGACCAGGTCGACGTTTTATGAATTTTTCTGGTCTTGTTGGATTTGATTTTCCTGGTTTCCAAGGATATTGTCATTTCTTGCCATAGTTAACAGAAATTGATTATCAGATTCCCGGTAAAGGAACCAATTTGTTTAACCAAAAAATAGAACTTTGATCAAACTTAAAAATATATGAAAACACGGGTTACTGATAATCAGAAGAAAAGATGTAGATAGACTTTTGAGAAGGAAATAGTATGAAAGGAAGTAAATCAAGTATATTTCAATATTTCACTCTGTGTTATAATTGATAACTCTTTCTCCTTTTATAGCCTTTTTAGGAGCATGAGTTTCGCCTTAGCCATAATGAGGCAATAATGAGCAATAAATATCATTTAATGATACGTTACATAAATCAAAGAGAATATTCCGTAACGTTCTTGGCATTTAAGATGTAATAAATACTGTATCCGGTCCCTCATAGGTTATCAGGTTCATACCCTTGGATCTTTGTGCTTTAAATGACCTGAATAGGTGCGGGCTCTGCATCTCTTGAGTAATTGCCCGTGCCTTTTCCAATATTTTTGCTCGCACCTGTTATTGCCCGTGTCTCTTAATTAGTTATGCTCTTTTTGACTATTTGACCATTCCATGTGTCATAACACGTCATCTGCAATATACAAAACTTGATTTTTCCCAATACACTAATCAAAAATATCACCAGCTATATATAATTACCAAAAGAATTGAGGAACTCGTAGGTCCTTCACAAGCTCATCCGTACCTAAGCTCAGTTACCATCCAAAAAGAATTTAGGTAGCAATCCAACATATGCAATTACCAAAAGAATTAAGGAAATCATAAGTTCTTCACAAGCTCATCAGCACCCAATCTCAGTTACCATCCCTTCAGCTGCCCCTCCATCATACAAGAAGATATTTTTAATTGGCTTTCCTCCAGTTTAATAGTGTATGAAATCCTGCAGAGAAAAGACATTAGTAAAGAACTTCAAGAGGAATTTATAGAAGACAAAAATTCACATAGTTACCTGTGCCATAATAGCTCCTACTATGGAAAAAATATCACAAGTAGTACCTCCCACTAATTTCTCAATAATAGCATCAGGGATTGAATCAGGAGCAAAATGCTGCAATTAATTGGCTATTTACCAACACTGAGAAAGAAATCAAACTTGTATATATGCATATAATATAATACATGTTTAGCACAGAAAAAATCTTTGTATGTCTTAATATTTTCAATATCAGCATCATACAATTCTCCCGAAAATCGCCCATTTGTGGATTCAAAATTCTTAGCAACTGCCGGGAAAAATATTATAGTTCACGTACAAGATCATCTCAGTATTATGAAACCGAGTAGGAAACACATACCTCGCATGGCATAATAGACCTTTACATTCCCCGAGGTAATTCTTGCCATGGAATTGTAATTGCTCTCTGTAAATAAATTAAAAACAAAAAAAGATTAAAACTTGGGCATTGCAAATAAAAAAAAATATCAAAATAAGAAAAGCCGGTAAAATGCACCTCAAAACTTGGGAATTCCAGAATGGTACCAACTGATTCCCCAAAAAATCTCTGCAAAAAGAAAATAAATTACTTTAGTAAGGGGGGAAGGGGGAGGAAGAATTTGACCTCAGACTTGATTTGATTGTTAAGATCCACAAAGATCTTAGATAGACAGCCCGTACCTTCTACAATGTAGAATTCTACAAGTTTAGGCAGTTGATCTAATTATAACAACATCAAATTCTTGAAGCTCAGTATCGTTCAAGTTTGATAGACTTCCTAAAAAGTAATCCACATAATACACTCATGAAGAAACAAATGGCTTATACACGTGTAGAAAACATATGGACTGAGTAATTAAGTAGAAGCCAACTGTACCACATGAACAAGATGTTACTATATGTCTCTTTGTTACACTAACTACTCCCTCCTATCAATTTTAATTGATTTTTTGCTCTTTTTTTATGGTCCATAATATTTAATTTTTTTCAATATAAAAAAGAAATTAACTATCTTTTTTCTAAGTTGTTGTTGGAATAAAGAGTCTAAAAGTATTTATTGTATTTCTATTGAATAAATTAAGGTTAATATAGTTAATTTCATTGTTAATTAATTCTAAAAGGTTGATTCTTTAATATGTATGAAAACGGTTCAAAAGAATCAATTGAAGTTAACCGAAGAAGTAGTAACTAAGAGACCACAACAGTACTTCCTACCGTGCCAATATTATGAACCCAAAAACCAATGCATAATTCTTCAAGTCCGTTTTGCTAAATTAATTCGAAAATCAAATAGACTTTTATCGAAACCCTAAAACCCTAGCGAAATCTTTTAATGGCTTAAACAAGAAAAATTCAAATAAGGAATGAAAATTTGATAGAAGCTATAAGAAAAAGAAAAAACCAATAACTCACAACAGTATATTATCATCTTTCTATTTCTATAAGTATATAAAATTTTCAAAATTTTTCAAAAATTCACCAAAACAAGAAATAACCTCGATTAGTTTGCCGCCTAGTTCCCTCACTACAATATGGGTGTAATATGGGCCGGGGCCGGGCCTAGACGATCCTAAGTGGGCCGGTCCTAAGTGAGCCCGGGCTTCATGGGCCGGTTCTAAGTGGTTCCGAGCTTCGTGAAATTTTGGTAGGAACCGGCCCAGGACCTGGTCCACGAACTAATGGTCCCTGGCTAAGTGGGCTATTCCCGAGCCTATGTGGGACTAAGTGGGCCCAACGGTTAATTTCAGTTTTTTTTAAAAAAAATTATTATCTAAGGCAATTCCTTGTATAATTATATTATAGAATTGTGACCTAAATTTTTTAATTCAAATTTAAATACAAAATATTATAAAGAGATATTCAAAGCAATGAGTTATAATTTTATTATAGTATTAAGAAAATATGTCAATATCTTTCTTAGTCTTCCTCCCCCATGGAATGAGCACAACAAGGTGCTAATACCACAATTGAGAAGAAAAAGAAACTAATCAAGATGTGCCAAAATATAAGTTACATATTAATTTTACATATTATCTCTTACAAATTTCAATAAAAATCCTTCAAGGTTCGGAGGAATTTTCGTTGGTGGTGGCGGAAAAGAAACTTGTTCATCATCGATTCCAGGTGAAGCTGTATCCTCCGCAAGTTCAGCTAGCATTTCTTCGTAAGCTTCATCTACTTCTGGTTGTGATTCAGCAAGTCCAAAATTTCTTTGTTCCGAACGGATCCAATCTCTAAAAAGTACTGATTTTTTCAAGCTTTCCCTCATAGACGCTCTATAATAATCGAGTTGAAGTCTTGCTTGACTGAGAGCTCTCCAATGCCACTGTTGAAGCTTAAATGGTTAAAATATCTCGGGCCATCCTTGAAAGAATCGGAAAGTATTTTTTTTATCCTTCCATCATTCCAAAATATTAAAGGAGTCGTCGGGATTCACTTCCTCAATTCCCTGTGACAAATAAACTTCAAGCTCGTTTAGTTGTGAACAATCTAGTACTAGAACCCTGAGAACCCCTGAACCCGGCCCAAGTAATAAGTGCACTTACTCTCGCAGTTCTTTTAGATGATTGAGAACTAGAAGAAGAAGGAGTTGGAACATTTGATCTAGCATGATCTATTGCAATTTGATGAGCACTATAAATAGTTTGAGCATTTATTTTAATTGAGGCTTGTGCTTCCGAAAGTGAAAACAACTCCTCATCTTCAAGTGTTAAACCATTATAAATAATTTCATACCAAAATTGAGGACCTCCTAATTTCATAGTAGGATTTAACAAGGCAGCAACACCATAAATAGGGGGAATAAGGAAAAAATATTTTTTAAACTTTTTTTCTCATATAATCAATAGCCTGTTCATAAATTTTCCCAGCCTCTGAAAAATAAGCAATTTGCAAGTCCTGCAATATAAACTAAACAATTAGAAATAGTAGGATAAGATTGCCCAGAAAATTTATTTGTAGCAATATTATATTTTTGTAAAAAATCTACACGAATTTTAACATTAGCCCAATCCGCATTTGTAAGGTGCTCATCATCATCACTTACATTAGCATTAAACGTTGAGTTTAGGGGGTTTCTATGTTCATGTGCAACAACTAAACTTTCATACATGTAATTCCATCTAGTTGGACAAAGTTTAGGAACATTTATTTCTCTTGGGCCAAATTCATCACATCTTTTAAAATATTCTCTAAGTCAACTTCTACGGTATCGCGCCCTCTTTTTTCTCGCGGAGTCCGGGTTTCGACATTCATGGGGAACAACTCATTTTATTTTGTAAATTGGGTATTTGAAGAGTCGCCATCTAACGTATTAAGGTGTGTTAGGGCACCTAGAGAAGATAATTCATAAAACCAGTTTGCATTACCAGAGATTTAGGTAAGGGCTCGAAATAATCTTGAGGGGAAGATTTTAGGAACCCCTTGCGGTCCACAATGGTGGGTCCCAAACGAACTCAAATTATGTGAATTAGTCACTAACAAAGCACATAAACTCATAAAGTTTATTTAAATGGGGAGAAGGGGGTCCTAGGTTTATTGGCCTATAGGATCACATCCTTACAATACCCAATAAGCCTTCCTCAAATAGAGGGTTTACATGTGGAATTAGCGCACAGGTCATCATATCCTTTAGTACCCGATTACCCTCCCCTTGGTCATAGCCTAAAGTGTTCTAACAACCTTAAGAATGTATCCTATGTGTGCATTACTCGTCTCTTTACTTGTGGCCTTGGAGGTATTTAGGACCTCTAATTTAAGCAGTTCTAGACTATCTTAAGGTACTTAAAGGAGAAAAATCTAGGCGACAACCAAACCAATTAGGACTGTCAAGTAAAGAACAATTAAGGGGGCTCACATTTTACCTCCACAAATAGAACAAACAAATGCACGTCTAGACAGCAGTGTTTTAGACATTTGAAAAGAGTCCTAATGACAGGATATCTAGGCGAGCATAAATCAGAACATATGCAAAGCTTTATTAAAGTGGGAACCAATACCTAATCAGTTTGCCTACTAATTTTAGAGATGCTGCATCTGGACAGTTAATAGAAGCACATTTTTTGCAGTTTATAGGATTTTTAATCATCCTACAGGCTTGCCTAGGCGTGTATCAATGACATCCTATGAGCATGATATCTAGTCGTTATTCAGAAGTATAATGAAACAGTAAACAATTTCAGGCAGTTTAAGTCCTATAGGCATGATGTCTAGGTGCAACGACTGATTTTAAACAACGAAAACTAAATGGAGCAATTTTAAAGCCGGATTGGCATGCGGAGACTGATTTTAAAACCACAAATGTAGTTCCCAGAATGTAAGATTAATTTTACCCTATATGCATGGTTTCTAAATATTGAGCATGCTGAACTTATTTATCATGACTCTTAATTGAAGAAATTGATTTTTCTTACCTATAGGCATGATATCTAAAAGTGCAAGATTGATTTTTAACCTATAGGCATGGTATCTAGAATGCATGCAAAACAATCAAACAACACAATGATTTCCGATTGCAAAAGTTTGGCTTGCACCCTATAGACATGATCTCTATAATGCATGCAAGTGATGAACATGGGAATGACCTATAGTTATGGTTTCTAAGAATGTAAACACTGATTTTAAATCCTATATGCATGATATCTACCCATTCCCCAACAAAATATGTATAATAATCCCTCCCAGTTTACTAATTTCTCCAATATCTATTTACGAAGTAAATAATATTACAGACCAAGTGTACAATGAATTACAAGAATGATAACAATATACTATAGGGAGTATGGGTAGGCCCAAATCAAAACCTTAGGAACCAAGCCTTCAAACAGTCTCGATTTCCACATCTCATAGTGCCAGGGAGGGTATCTTAGTGTGTCAAAGTTCCCAAGGGCCTCCAGGATCCAGGGAAGTGCTCACACCAAGGCCTTAAAGGCTAAACAACTTGTGCAGTGTGTCAAAGTTCAGAGGAGTCTCATGGACTACAAAGCAATGCTCACACTGGAGGGGCAGGAACCTAAGTATTCTAAGAATTGAAGTGATAGTAATTTGCAAGAATAGATTTAAAGAAAAAGCAGTTTCAGACTTTCAGGAAATTAGAAGTAAACAGAATCCTTCAGTTCCTGGAACCTAGGCAAAGGCTCCAGCCAAACAAGCAGCATTCATAAATAGGATTACTTAAGCTTATTGGTTGTTACTAAGTGACCAAGTACAGAAGCAATGCATGCTGCAAATCAAGCAACCACATGTAAGGGTAATAGGGATTGGGGAGCAAAGTATCCAGATAGGGGGGTCGTGCTTAATACGGGAGTGGGGAAGACATAGATCTAATTTTAGACATAAGTAAACATGCAAACTTATTGAAGGCAGAACACATAGTTCTCATTAGAAAATAAGAGTCAACATGCTATTGTGGTAAACACAAGTATTGGCCGGGAATGGACATAAACACATAGATTGAACATTAATAGACATGCTAGGAAACATATAGTTAGACATGCTATTGAATATAGTTTGAACAAAAGTATCCACATAGATTGGACAGAAACATTCATGCTAGCAAACACATAGATTAAACAGGGGTAAGCATGCTGGTAAATACATGGATTTAAACAAAAGTAAACATGCTGATAAAAATACAAATTTAACAGAACTAAACATGCTAATAAACACATAACTTAATTGAATGAAAATAGTAGAGGCATACCAGTTAAGAAAGCAGAAACAAAAGGTAAAGTAGACAGGATCCAACAGCCTAGCCTTGGCTTTCAGTCGGCTAGTCAAGCAGTGATCACAAATAGCAGAGAGAGAGATGAGAGGAAAGTTTTCGTGTGTGGTCAACTATTGCTCGTGTCTAAGGTAGAATGAGAGTGCATATATATATAGGAGTCAAATAGTGTAGGTAAATAAGGCAAGGCAAATTGACATTTCAAAATAAGGTAAGGAAGTAATCAAATAATCAATCAAGCTTGATTGGGTAGGAAATTAGGGAATTATACTATAAATAACTCTAATTGAATTTAAAATAAGGCGAGAAGTAGGTTTAACAATCAATTAGGGTTAAAACCCTTAAATCAAGTAATCAATTTCACAAATAAGGCAACACGGGTAATTAGAGACCAATCAAAGGGTCAATCAACCCATAGATAGACAAGAGATGTCAATTAAGAACTCAGGATTAAGGAAAACAATCAGAGATTAGTAAATTAGTTTAGTAAACAAATGAAACCCTAGATAATTATGCTAATCATTCAATTATTCAAACAATAACGGACAAGAGGTTTAAATCAAACACTAAATAGTCAAATAATTGGATCAGAAACATAACCATGCGAGAAATATCAAACAAAAACATAAAAACTTTAGAAAACCTTTTGCAAAAATGGAAGTGGAAACCCCAGATAATTAGAAAGAAACTTAGGGTTGATTAGTAGCAGGAAGACTAGGAGACTTTAAAGAAATAGCCATGGAAATAGAAAGTACTTCAAACATACAGAGATTTGAATAACAGAAATCAGAGAAATCAAAAACCTTAAGTAGCGTAGTGCTAAAAATTGGTTAATAGTGAAGAAACAAGAAACTCTTTAAAGAAAAATCGATGATGAACTCAGAAACTTTCCAGATTTACCAAGATCTGGATGGATTCGTGTTTGAAATGAGTGTTTTGAAGAAAGAATGAAAGGGTAAAGAGAATCTAGTCTCAAACAAGAGATTTGAACTGTAAAAGTATCGAAATAGTAACACTCACAACCATAGACGGGCTCTCAGAGAGTTTTGAACCAGATCTGATTAGATCTCTTCGAGATCTTTCCAGGAAATCATAAGAACGAGTAACCAGGAGATGTAGAAGATCAGTAAGAGCCTCAAACGGCCATGGAAATCCATGGATCGAACAAGAATCAAAGGGATTAGGGCTGATTTTGGGTGGCGGCGGTTAGGGTTAGGTTTAGGTCTCAGAGAGATGGAGAGGATTAGGGATTCTAGGGTGGCCGTTTGTGAATAATGGCTAGGGTTTAGGAGGGTCATTTGGTTAAAAATGGTAAGAAGTGATGGTGGTCGTTGATCTCTATGATCAACGGCCAGGATTTAGAGGGTTTGGGGGCCGGATAGGATTTAATGGGTTAGGGGTAGTTGGATTGGGCCTGGTCTTAGTGAGTTAGGGATTTGGGCTGTTTAATTTAGGCTAGGTCCGAAAATAAAAAGGGGTCATTTGTTAAATACCCATTTAATTGCTAAAATAATTTTTAAAAATAGTTAATAAATTATAAAAACGACTTTCATGTCTAGAAATATTTTAAAATAATTTCTTAATATTTTAAAAATATAAAAGGCTATAATGTAATTATGCATGCATGGGCTATAGTTGCAAAGTAGTTGCAATTATAACCCCAAAGATACAAATGCAACCATTTGTGAAATAATTAGAACTTAGTACCAATGCAAATGATAAAATTAAGCCACAAAACTATAATAAAACCATTTGTGATGCAATTAGTGATTGTTTATATAAATAAAAAATGCTGGGATAAATTAATTAAAAATCCCTAAAAATGTAGAAATTATGAAAAAATATAAATTGATGCTAATGCATAGTTTTGAAGGCATACATGTATTTTAAAAATATTATAGGGAAAAATTGGGTATCAACAGCTACCCTTTTTTTACCCGAGAAGGATGAAAGAGTTTTTTTGTAAAGAAAAGGCCGAACCCTGGTCTCTGAGCTGCCTACATATCCCTGGCTTTATAGGAATCAGGCCGTATGTGGTTATGGACCCGCCGATGAATGAAGCCGATGGAGTTGTTATAGGAATGGTAGCCAGTTTCATCAAAAAGTTCCTTTTTGTGAACGGTGAGGTCGGATAGAGTTATGGTTGCAAATTCGGAATATATCGGATGTAATATAGGGCAGATAGCTGGAAATCACGGAGTTGGATGGGTAACTGATGAGAATCGGTTATGAATGGCAAAGTGAAAAATGGTACGAGCGGAAACCGGAGCGAAGGCTGTTGCTGTTTGAAAAATGGTTACCTCTGGGATCACCTGGAAAACTCAAAATACGATGCATGCAAGTAAATAGATTAGTGCGAGAATTTAAATGTGATGGAAATTCCCTTTTGACCATGAAAGATTATCTTTGGACCGTGCGGATGACGTCCTTAGACTATGATGTCATGGGCCATGAATTGTGAGATAGGAGATTCGCAGGCCATGAAATGATGTTATTAGGCTATGAAAATGGTGCCTCCGAACCATTATGACTTTGAATAATGATATGTAAATTTGAGAGATCCTCATGCCATGGCATGGTGTCTTCTGGCTATGAGGATGATGCCTTTAGACAATGACGCCTTTGGACAAGTTGGCGATATTTCAGCCCATGAGATGCAATAATATGATGCTAAAATCAACAAGACAAGGCTTAGTCTTGTTAGGTTGAGGGAAGAGCTTAGCCCGAAAGAGGAGCAAATAGATAGTGCCGGAGAGAGAGTGCTTAGTCTTGGTAAATAAAGGCGACGATTGGCCTTATGAAAATAGGAGGAAGAGCTTAGCCTCATGCAAGATTCGGGACAAAGCTTAGTCCCATGCAGATGGAAGGCAGAGCTTAGCCTTATGGAGATATGGAGGCAGTGCTTAGACTTATGCAAATGGAGATATAGCTTAGTCTTATGCAAGATTTGAGACAGGGCTTAGTCCCAAGCAAATGGAAGGTAGATCTTTGTCTTATGCAGATATGGAGACAAGTCTTAGCCTCATGCAATTAGAGACAGAACTTAGTCTCATGCAAGATTTGGGACAGGGCTTAGTCCCATGCAAATGTAAGGCAGAGCTTAGCCTTATGCAGATGTGGAGGCAGGGCTTAACCTCATGCAGTTGTGGAGACAGAGCTTAGTCTCATGCAAGATTTGGGATATGGATTAGTCACATGCAAATAGAAGGCATAGCTTAGCCTTATGCAGATATGGAGGCAGGGCTTAGCCTCATGCAGATAGAGACAGAGCTTAGTCTCAGGCAAGATTCGGGACAGGGCTTAGTCCCATGCAAATGGAAGGCAGAGCTTAGCCTTATGCAAAATGGAGGAAGGGCTTAGCCTCATGCAAATATGGAGGCAGCCTCATGCAGATGGACACAACGCTTAGTCTCATGCAAGATTTGGGACAGGGCTTAGTCCCATGAAAATGGAAGGCAGAGCTTAGCCTTATGCAAAATGGAGGCAAGGCTCAGTCTCATGTAGGGTTTGGGAAAGGGCTTAGTCCCGTGCAAAAAAAAAGAATAAATAGTAGGTGATAGTAGAGCTTTCTTAGATGATAATAAATTTCAGTATCGTGGTTGTTACGAAAGATTGAGGCTTGAAGGCATGTACATTCTCCACTTCTGCATCCAAAGAAAAATCGTAAGTTCTGTAAAGGGGTGGTCAGTTCGTGCCTCTGTCAGCTTGCTTGGATTGCTTCGCTTGGTCCGAAGTTCCTGTTCAAATCATTGAGGGTAGCGTTGGCTAGACAAATTCATTTTACAAGCAAGCATGCATAATTTCAAAGATGTAATAAAAGTATATTATTTTAGAAATTGGTTAGATGAACCAGTGACTGTGACACGATCCGAGACATCGCAACCTCTCATACTATAGAATTTTGAGGGTCCTCCTCAAAATTCTGCCCCAATTCACGTCTGACTGTTGCACATACTGCGATCGGCTGATATTACTTCGGAATTTTGATGGTCCTCCTCAAAATTTTGCCCCAATTTCTGATTGATTTCTGACTTACTTCATATGATGGTGTTGGCTGGATTAGCTTTGGAATTTTGAGGGTCCTCCTCAAAATTCTGCCCCAGTTTCTGGTTCTGGGGGTAAATGAAAATTTTATTATGATATGACCGAAATCACAGGGCTAGCTACGTATCCCCTCTTAAATGGGAATCAGGTCAAGCGTAGTTCAATTTATATTTGAAAACATAAATAGCTACACATAGTATTGTTTGATTGCATCTGAGTTGATCGTTTTTGGCCAGACTTCTCCATCCATTTCTGCAAGTATGAGGGCTCATCTTGTCAATACTCTATGAACCATGTAAGGGCCTTGCCAGTTGGGAGAGAATTTACCTTTGGCTTCATCCTGATGCGGGAAGTTCTTCTTCAACACCAGCTGCCCTGGTGCGAACTGCCTCTGCTTGACTCGTTTGTTGAAGGCTCTGAACATTCTATTATGATAGAGTTGCCCATGATACACTGCATTCATCCTTTTTCCGTCTATGAGGGCTAGCTGCTCAAAACTACTTCTTATCTATTCTACGTCGTTGAGCTCAGCTTCTTGTATGATTCTCAGAGAAGGGATCTCCACTTCAGCAGGAATAACAGCTTCAGTACCATAAAATAGTAAGTATGGAGTTGCCCCGGTTGATGTGCGGACTGTGGTAGTATATCCCAATAAAGCGAATGGCAGTTTCTCGTGCCATTGTTTGTACTTTTCTACCATCTATCTCAGTATTTTATTGATATTCTTGGTAGAGGCTTCAATAGCTCCGTTCATCTTAGGTCTACAGGCTGTGGAATTCTTGTGCTTGATTTTGAAAGTCTCACAAATAGTCTTCATCAGATCACTGTTAAGATTGGAGGCATTGTCAGTGATGCTTGATTCTGGAACTCCATATCAGCAAACAATCCGGTGGCAGACAAAATCTGCTATGACCTTCTTTGTTACTACCTTGTAAGAGGCTGCTTCGACCGATTTGGTGAAGTAATCAATAACTACCAAGATGAACCGATACCCATTTGAGGTGGTGGGATCGATTGGACCAATTACATCCATTCCCTAGGCGGTGACCAAGGTGAGCTTGTTGCATTGAGCTCATTTGGCGGCACTTTTATCATATCGGCATGTACTTGACATTGGTATCATTTTCTGGCATACTGGATGCAATCAGTCTCCATGTCATCGATAAATAACTGGCCCTAAGTATCTTTTTAGCTAAGACGAAGCCATTCATATGCGGGCCGCAGGTCCTAGCATGTATCTCCTCAAGTAGCTTAGAAGCTTCTTTTGCATAGACACACCTTACCAATCCCAAATCAGGAGTTCTTCTATACAATGTTCCTCCACTGTGGAAGAAATTATTAGGCAACCTCCGAACCGTACATTTCTGAGTATGATTTGCATGCTCCGGATATTCCCTTTTTACCAAATATTCTTTGATATCGTGAAACCAAGGCTTCCCATATGTTTCTTCTTCAACATGGGCATAATACGCCGGCTGGCTATAGATCCTTACTGATATGGGATCGATGAAGTTCTTGTCGGGATGCGGTATTATGGATGATAAAGTGGCCAATGCACCGGCAAACTCGTTCTGAATTCTGGGAACATGATCTTCGTGAACCCCTTTCTCAATTCCTGTACATGGTACAGATATGGAAATATCTTGGAATTCTTGGTGACCAATTCTCCTTGTACCTGGTGCACAAGCAAATCTGAATCACCAATTACTAGCAGCTCCTGAATATTCGTGTCGATGGCCATGTTGAGCCCTAGTATGCAGGCTTCATACTGTGCCATGTTGTTAGTACAGTGAAATCTAAGTTTAGCAGATACAAAATAATGTTGGACAGTTTTCGATACCAAGACGGCTCCAGTGCCGACTACCTTGTAATTTACCGCTCCGTCAAAGAACATTCTCCAACCGTCGTAGGACTTAGCAATATCTTCTCCAAAGAATAGGACTTCTTCATCGGGAAAATATATTTTCAAGGGTTCATACTCTCCTTCCATGGGATTCTAAACAGGATAATCTACCAGTGCATGTCCCTTGACTGCTTTTTGAGTCATATAAACAATGTTGAACTAGCTCAACAGGATTTTCCACTTAGCCAGCTTGCCAGTGGGCATGTGTTTCTGAATGATATATTTCAAGGGATCCATCATTGATATGAGGTATATTGTGTAGGCGCAGAAGTAATGCCTCAGCTTCTGAGCTATCCAGATCAGAGCGCAGCAGGTATGTTCCAATAGAGAGTATCGCGCTTCATATGGAGTGAACTTCTTACTCAGGTAATAGATAGCTTGTTCCTTTCTCCCTGTCTCGTCGTGCTGCCCCAAAACGC
This sequence comes from Nicotiana glauca, assembly GCA_026770625.1. Taxonomy (NCBI): domain Eukaryota; kingdom Viridiplantae; phylum Streptophyta; class Magnoliopsida; order Solanales; family Solanaceae; genus Nicotiana; species Nicotiana glauca. Next base: position 137,158 of record MU680407.1, on the reverse strand, counting down.
AGTCGAAGGCTCCATCTAGAAATGCAAGGTAGAGTAGCAAGGGTCTACCTGGATCTGGTGGGACCAAGACCGGTGGTGTTGATAAGTACTCCTCGAAAGCCTTTGGACAATATTCGGTCCAACTAGTTGTAGCACTTCTTCAACATCTTGAAAATCGATTCACATATAACTGTAGACTGGGCTATGAACCGGCTGATGTAGTTTAGCCGTCCTAGAAAACTCATTAGTTTTTCTTACTCCTCGGTGATGGCAGCTCCTGGATGGCTTTGACTTTTTATGGATCCAATTCTATCCCTCGGCGGCTGATAATGAACCCAAGTAAATGTCTAGCAGGAACCCCGAATGCACATTTTGTGGGGTTTAGCTTCAGGTCGTATTTCCCTAGTTTGTCAAAAAACTTCCTCAAATCGGCTACATGATCTGTGGGTTTCTTGGATTTGATGATGACATCATCCACATATACTTCAATCTCCTTATGTATCATGTCATGAAAAATGATGGTCATAGCCCTCATGTAGGTGGTCCCAGCATTATTTACACCGAATGGCATCATCTTATAACAATATACTCCCTATGGTATAATGAAAGCCGTTTTCTCAGCGTCCTCTTCGTCCATCCAGATCTGATAGTAACCAGCAAAACAATCCACAAACTACAGGAGTTCATGCTTGGCACAATTGTCGATTAGGATGTGTATGTTTGGAAGCGAGAAATCATCCTTTGGGTTGGCCCTGTTGAGATCCCGATAATCAACAGAGACCCTGACCTTCCCATCCTTCTTTGGAACTGTGCGACATGGGCTAGCCAAGTTGGGTATTCAACCACCCTGAGGACCTTAGCCTTGATTTTCTTAGTAACCTCCTCCTTGATTGTCAGACTCATGTCAGGCTTGAACTTCATGAGTTTCTGTTTTACTGGTGGACATGTTGGGTTTATGGGAAACTTGAAGGCCATAATGGATGTAATTGACCCGGTCATATGACCATGCAAAGACGTCCCCATACCCTTTCAAGAACTATGTGTACTCTTCTTTTTCTTATGGCGATAAGAGGATGCTGATGCGGGTTTCCTTGACAGTTTCAGATTGTCCCAAGTTGATTATTTCTATTTCGGCCAGATTGGACTTAGGCTTGTTCTCAAAGTCTTCTACTTCTCTTACAATTTCCTCGGGTATGACATCTTCTTATTCACAATCACTATCCTTTTGTTGCATCGTGTTATTACATGTCATAGTTGTTGGTTCATCGAGACAGGAAATGGTAATGTTGTATAGATAAATATATGAGAGAAAAATGGTAATAATAAATATTGATTCATTGAAGCAGAAAAGCAATTTTCGATAATTTAAACAATGTTTCGGAACATTGGAAATATTATTTAAAACAAAATGCCAAAAAAGGAAATCATTTTCTTAGAAAATAAATAAAAACAATGTTGTTCAGCCTCGCTACCCGGGACTCATCGGGCCCTGGATGGTCTGACAATCCAATTCTTGAGGAATGATCCTCTCTCAACATCTCGGATGGTAGGGCATTCCTCCTCCTCCTCCTCAACAATTACATAACAGTCCAGGTCATCATCCTCCAAGAACAGGTTCCTTAAGGTTGCCAATGCGTCTTCCTCCTCTGATCCGTATATGATGTCGGCCTGTTGGAAGGTCTGACTCGAGTACAGTATAGGATGCTCCAGTGGATAGTATGGACCTCGCCATGGTGGTGACCAATCATTGTATTCTTGCCAAGTGTATTGATATGCCGGCCCAAAAGTGGTACCATGGCGCTTTGGCTTGTATTGTGGTGGGATAGATTAATTTTGTTGTGGAGTTATTTAATGGTGAGGAACGGGTGGATTCTGTGGGTGCTTGTTTGGTATGTTTTGAGGTGGTGCGGGGTTCTGAGTATTTGGATGACTGATGTCTGGGACGCTAAGTGAGAAGGATAGGTTTGCCACATTTTGGACATGCTTAAGCTCACCCTAGAGTTCTAGTATTTTCTGTCCGAGCCGTGAAACTGCTTCATTTGGGGCTTGAGTACCCCGACCATCAGAAGTTTCTCCATGTTCGACTTGTGTGTTGTTTTCCTTTCTGGTGTCGCTGAAATCTTCCATTTTTGCTTTTTCCTTGACTTTTGGTGGACTAGGAGGAGGAGAAGGTGGATGGCACCTGGATCTTGTGTGATAAGTTAATGATGCCAATGTGCACGAACCAACCTTTGGGGAATGGGAATAGCCAAAAAGATAGAACGAAAAATGAAAGGTAGCCAAGTCAGTAATGATTCTGAAAAGAGTACTTGTAGTATTTAAACATATATTCCGGAAAGATGAAATTCGCGTCCTAATTTGGGAATCTCATTGTGCCCGAGGTAGGCCTCGCGACAAGTTGATTGGAGAACTTAGATGCCAATAAATGTCTCATTTCACTGATATAAAAATAGACGAATCCCAAAACGACACTAAGATAATAAAGGTAAGTCACTATTGGCACTTGGCCTTATTATATTTAGGAAAGAAAATAAATCTAGCCTACTTGGTCCCAGAAGGACCTTCCCCAGACTCGATCTTTCTAACTCCATCAACCAGGTTCCCAGCTCTCGCAGACCCAACAGGAGATAGGCTCTAGCCAGATTTCCTCCCTCGCTTCCTTCAGCATCTCATTTTCTACAAAATAAAAAGGTTAGGCCCTTTTCCCCTACCTGATTCGTCTATCTATACATTCATCATTAGCATATTGGCATTTAGTTCTGTAAATTAATGCACAAAACCAGCTTGCATCCGTTGGGATTATGGAAACCCTAGTGGACTTTGGATAAGGCTTGTCTTAAAGGGTTATTATGTGGACAACATATTAACCCGGCTAGGTTTGACCATGATGTATGCACAATTGATCAGAGTAAGATTACTATAGAGGTCTAGACTGGGATCCTCAAGTGGATAACTTGATGGGTAAAGGAATAGAACCGTCGAACGCACCGCTGATCGACTAGTTTTATCGCAAATACGCCTTTCCGAATTTAAAAAGGATGATATATAGGAAGAGTGCAAACACTCATCAAGTGTTGCTATAGGATTGATTACGCACGAGTGGAATATGATATTAAGCATGATTTATGCAACAATAAATTACATCTTGTCAAATATTTGCTCGTTAAAAATGATAAATGCAATATTTAAATAATTGAAAGATAGTTACAAAAGAAAAACAAGGAAACAATTCAGTTTCAGGAAATAAAAGAAGTCATAAATGCTTGAAAATAAGAAATTAAATCCAAATAAGGGGGAAGAGAAAGGTTGTATCAACAAAATAAAGCATGTTTGGGACTAATTCACAAAAACATGTTCGTTATGGTAAGTGCCTAAAATCTCCCCAGCAGAGTCGCCATGCTGTCGCACCCCCTTTTTTCTCGCGGAATCTGGGTTTTGACATTCAAGGGGAACAACTCATTTCCTTTAGGGAATTGGGTATTTGAATAGTCTCCACCTAATGGATTAAGGTGCGTTAGGGCACCTAGAGCAGATAACTCATAAAATCAGTTTGCATTACCAGAGATATGGGTAAGGGCTCGAAATAACCTTGAGGGAAAGGTGTTAGGCCCCCTTGTGGTCCACAATGGTAGGTCCTGGCCGAACTCAAATTATGTGAATTTTCATTAACAAAGCACATAAACATATAAAGTTTATTTAAACGGGGAGAAGGGGGCCCTAGGTTTGTTGGCCTATAGGATCACATCTGTACAATATCAGGTAAGCCTTCCTCAAATAGAGGGGTTACATGTGGCATTAGTGCACAGGTCATCATATCCTTTACTACCCAATTACCCTCCCCTTGGTTATAGCCTAAAGCGTTCTAACAACCTTCATAATGTATATGTAATGACCCGACCGGTCATTTTGAGCTCTAGCACATCGTTCCGCAGTCTGAGCCCATGAGCAGCTTCATTTTAGGTATTATGACTTGTACATGTGGTTGGAATTGAATTACGGGAAGTTCAAAGTTGATTTGGAAAGAGAATTCTTATTTCGGAAGCTTAAAGTTGAAAGAATTAACTAGGATTGGATTTTTGAGTAAACGACCTCGAAATTGGGATCTGAAGGTTCCATCAGGTTCGTATGATGATTTTGGACTTGGGCGTATGCCTGGTTCGGGGTTTGGATAACCCGGGAGCATTTTGGCGCCTATTGTGGAAGTTAGAATTTTGGAAGAAATTTCATAAGTTTGGCTTGAAGTGCATTTCAGTGTTATCAATGTCCGTTTGGGATTTTGAGTCGGTGAATAGCTCCGTATAGTGATTCTAGAGTTGGGAGCGCAATCGGAAGTGAATTCGGAGGTCCACAGGTCATTTTGGAGTCACTTGACTAAAGATAGAAATTTGAAGGTTTTAAGAAGTTTGACCGGAAGCGGACTTTTTGATATCAGGGTCGGAATCTGATTTCAAAAATTGGAATAGGTCCGTAATGTCGAATATGACTTGCGTGCAAAATTTGAGGTCAATCGAACGTGATTTGATAGGTTTAAGCATCGAAAGTAGAAGTTTGAAATCCTAAAGTTCATAAAGCTTGTATTGGAGGTCGATTCATGATTTCAGCATTGTTTGATGTGATTTGAGTCCTCGAGCAAGTCTGTAATGTGATTTGGGACTGGTTGGTACGATTGGTTGGGATCACGAGGGCCTCAGGTGGAGTTTGGGTGGTTAACGGATCGAATTTGGGTAAAAAGCTATTGCTGGTTGCTGGTATTTGGTTTCCTTCTTTGCGAACGCGGAGGGAGTCTCACGAATGCGAAGAGGAAAGTGGGAGGCTGCTTTTTTTTGCCTTCGCGAACGCGAAGATGGAGTCGCGAGCGCGAAGGGGCCGGCTAAGCTGCTACGCGAACGCGAGGAGGGGATCGCGAACACGTAGAAGGAAAAAGCTAGGCCTGGGGCCTTTGGCCTACGCGAATGCAAGGCCTTGTACGCGAACGTGAAGGGCTGGGTGACTGGCCTTCGCGAACGTGAGCGGGAGGTTGCGAACGCGAAGAAGGGCGAACTGGGCTGGGCAGAATGTTTAAAAATCGGGATTTGGGTTTATTTCACCCATTTTTCTCTTGGCTTGGGCGATTTTTGGAGCTTTTGAAGAGGGGGTTCCATCATTCATCAAGCGGTAAGTGATTTATACTAGTTTTGAGTTAAATACAAGGTTTATATATGAATTTAGACATGGAAATTGTAGAAAACTTGGGGTTTGAGGAAAAACCTAGAAAATTAGTATTTTTGGATTTTGACCACGATTTTGGGTATGAAATTTAGATATAATTATATATTTGAGTTCGTGAAGCTATGGGTAAACTTATTTTTCAAATATTTTGGAAATTCGGGCACGTGGGCCCGAGGGCATTTTTGTCAACTTTCTGATCGGGGTTAGGGGTTGTTATAAATTTGATTAATACGAGTAGTTTATCTTATATTAATGAATTTTCATGATCATTGGCTAGTTTTGGAGTATTTAACATTGATTCAAGTCTTTGGAAAGGCGTGGAATGCCGATTTTGGAACTTCGGAGCGAGGTGAGTCTCCTTTCTATCCTTGTAAGAGGGAATTGTCCCCATAGGTGAGTTAATTGGTTATGTGCTCCTATTTGTGGGGGCTACGTACGCACGAGATGACGAGAGTACGTGCGTAGCTACTATTATGCTCTTATCCGGGTAGTCTAGGACCCAAGAGCATGCTATACTTGGATTAACTGTAAACTTCTTGATCGCTGGAATTGCTTAAATCACATCGCATCAGTAAACGAATTTCAGAAAGGATTAAACTTCTTTTCTTAAATTGTTAAAAGAGAAGTGACTTTTATTTGGATAAATTCTTAATTGGCTATCTGAGCATGTTTTTCTATGTGTACCTACGTCGCACATATGATTCATGAGCAGGGTGATTGTTTATTTTATGTTGACCGTATCGCATGGATAGTTCGCAAGCGGGGTAATAGATGCATCTATGGTTCGCGTCGTTCGACCCTCGGCAGTGCACAGTTTATTTTGTATTGGAGCGGGTCGTACGCCTTGGCATGATTTGTGCATGCTTGTATTGCTGCCTTGAACTTAGTTAAGTTGTTATTGCCTCTTCATGGCTTGAGAATATTTTGATAAATAATGAAAAGGAATTTTGGGAATTTCCTATAAAAGAAATAATTATTTACTTGTTTCTTCCTATTGGATTAAAGAATATGTTTATAAAAGTCCACGATTTAATGAATGATTGACATCATTATTGGGCCACTAGTTAGTGTCGAAGTCGACCATCTCGTCTCTACTTCTTCGAGATTAGACGGGATACTCATTGAGTACACGTTGTTTTAGTACTCATACTACACTTCTATGCATTTTGTTGCATAGGCATATGTACCCCCAGCGGCCTACGGGGCGTAGCAGCATGGACGATACGGGGACTAGGTGAGTTGTATTTCTCGAGGCAGCCCGTAGCTAGTATAGTCCCTTCCAGTGTATTGTATTTTCTTTCTGTCCATTTGTATTCCGGGTGGATATTGTATTGTATTGTTTCTTAGAAATAGCTCATGCACTTGTGACACCGGGTTTTGGAGATGTCTATGGGTTTATCCAAAAATTTAAAGTTGTCAAATGTTTCATTATTTATACAGTAGAATTTATCATGTATTGTTTAAATGTATAAGAAATGGTTTCGGAAATATTTAAAACGAGAATTTAATTAAGTATTATAGGTTGGCTTACCTGATAGCGGCGTCCGGCACCACCACGACCCTTAGTGGGCTTTGGGTCGTGACAACATGGTATTAGAGCACTAGGTTCCTAGGGTCACGAGTCATGAGCAAGTCTAGTAGAGTCTCGCGGATCGGTACGGAGACATCTGTACTTATCCTCGGGAGGCTACAAGACTGTTAGGAGTACTTTCCTTCATGATTCCTTATCGTGCGATTTGATCCTTGGAGGTGTATGCCTTTAATTCATTCCTACTCAATCTTACGCGATGCGAACCGCTTGTTATAAATTGAGAACTGAAGAACCGTAATGGTACTACAGATGTGATACGGGATGTTCCTCCTGGTATAGCTGATCGGATTATTATCGTCACTTTGTAGAAAGATATTTTATTGTTTCAGCTTAGTAGTGGTGCTTCTGAGGGCTCTGAGGCTAGGCACAAGTTGCCATGATGCTTATGAACGATTGTTCCACAGTAGTGATATGATGGTAGGATATTTTCCCACGTGTCGGGGCAGTGAATGACTTGGAGGGAAGTTTACTCAGTGCGTGATTCAGAGATTCAGTATCTTACTTTCGATGGGGGAAATGTAATCGGACTAAGAATGTACAGATTTGCAATAATGGAGTAACGGGGCTTGGTATTTGCAAGCGTGGAGGAATTATCATTTGTGATGAGGTGTCATTGTCCTTGATGAATGTGCTAAGCTCGTCGGTGTTATGACCTTCTACAATTCACCTTTGGGGCAAGCTATTGGGAGATAGTATCAAAAATGCGGCTGTCAGATATCGCAGGGTGCGGTAGTTCAGCGATGAATCAATGTTTCTAATATCGACGGTATGAGAAAGATGATCTTCCGAAAGGTGTAAAGTTAGCAGCAATCGCGGGTTCAAGTTCCACGAAGATAGATTTTATTTAAGGCGGCAGCTGAACAACAAAGGATGAGGAAAGACATGTGGAGAGTGTCAGGTGGTGGCTAAAATTTCTAGAAGGCCGAGTATAAGAGGCCAAGGGTCAAGTAGTCGATTAAGGGAATGAGTTCCGCCAAAGTGGGAGAGTGGCAGAGTTGCATATGGGCTTTGCAGTGGGATGATTACGTACTTTAAGGAGATGTTTGGAGTGATTTGAGAATGTTAGTGATTGGTGATTGGGGTCTATGGATTTAATTTGAAGTATGGTCTATTATGCGGCAGGAGATTTGGTATAACGGGAAGGAGATGCTTGAATGAAGAAGGATACAACATAACTTTGAATTGGGAGAATGTTGCCGCACATTTGATTGATGTCCACGAGGGGTGAATGGACTTGCGCAGCTGTAGAGTGAGCTTGGACTCAGGATGGTTTATTGATGTCGTAGTGATTGTACCCCATGCAACAGCGTTGGAAGATATCGGGGAGTGATTTCTACAGGTGGGTTATTCCTGTGAGCAGGTTAGCGGCCACGTGATTGGCAAGGCTTCTGCAAAGAGTTCCATTGGTTATGCAGCGAAGGGACCGGTCGTGAAAATGTTGTTGATGATTCAGAGTATAAAAATGGGGTTTCTACAGTAAGATATCGAGAATTTTGGCAGTTGACTGCGCAAGGTTATATCAATAAGAGATTGAGAATCCTGGTGAACTCCAGAGTTATGTAATATGGCTTCGAGCTAAGTGGGAGAGTCCCATCGTCTATGATTGGATTGCATGATTAACTACTTCTGAGGTTTCTGGTTATTAGCATATTGATGGGCTATTTCAGCTATAGGAAAAGATCATAAGTGGTAATTTGAGCAAAGGAATTATTAAAGATGTGCTATCGTTGGCCTTATTGGCCCATGTTCAGACTTGGGAAAGGATTCAGGATTTGTGCCTCGTATAGATGCGGGTTCCAAGGGAAGTGATTCTATCGGGTGCTCCGTCGAGAGGGTATGCTTGTGCTAGAAGAATCATGGAGTTGATTATATTTGGGTCAAGTCAGAGAGGGCGGCTCTTAGTAATGGTCCTAGTGGATTCAAAGAGGTAAAGTGTGGTGCCTAATGATTTCGAGCCTATAGGTACGGTTAAAAACCAAGCTTGGTAGCAGTCTATGAGAAGATGTACAGAATGTTCTATGATGTTTTGTCTTGCGATGTAGCAATTAGGAGGTACGAAATGGTTCGTCAGATTTGAGACAGCATGGTCTCGTGATTCAAGGTCACTCGGGATGAGTGCGGATGGAGGGTGTTATGTGCTGAATAGAGTTATTATTATTTCTAAGGCAATCAAGGATAAATTGGTAAAGGTTAGAATGGTTAGCCCTGGTTGAATTGGTATATTAGTGGCAGTAATCAATTCCTTCAGCGAATTATGCAAGTGATTTGTGGCGGTACGTATGAGGCTTGTTGACTGCCGTAATTGATGTTATTTAGAGGTATTCCACTGTTATGGCTTGTTACGTGTAGGCAGATCCCAGAACGGTTATGGTGGGGTAAACTGCTGCTTAGAGATTTGCATATTTCCACGGCTGTGAGAATTCACCTGTGTGTTGCTATGGTTCTCCTAAAGCGAGATAAGTGAAAAGATTTTATATGATGAAGTGTTAGCCTAATAGTGGTTCCGAAGCTATGATGAAAATCATGTTCTATCGTATATTGGCATGATAGGTGCAGTGAGTTGTATTGAATTTGAAGTAAAGATCAAAGTAACAGCTCGGTGTGGACAAGGATGTCACGAGCTCGAATGAGCAGGAAAGGAGTTTTGATGTTCGAGGTAAGTTGGTATTATCTTCAGTGTCACCTGAGATCGGTGTTTTGTGATAAAGGCTTTGCATCCTGGATAATGATTCTTGATCGCTTTTCAGCATTAGTGTGGCCGGTGGTTTGGAGGTATGACCCAGTTATTTGTTATGGCAGGTTGTGAGAGTGTGTCCCACAGGAAGATTGTATAAGTGTGGCAGGTAGTCACTCGATTGATTAAAGACTTAAACCAAGTATGAAGGTTGTGATAATATCGTTGATTTGGGAATATATGCCTGGAGGGCACTCAGTCTATTGAGTTGTGGACTGCGGATGATTTCTCCGACTATGATGGATGTTCTTATGTGTTATGAGCGGAAGAGGAGTTATTATGGACCCTTGAAAGGTAATTAGCCTAGTTAAGTGCGATCAGAACCGGCTTGAGGTCGGTGGATGGATTCAAATATGAATATAGGCTATATATCAGGCCAAACGTGTTCATTTCAGTAATGCGGTCCTTATGGAGGAGTAGTCAAGGTGTTATTTTGTTGTTAGATATTTCATGTAATGACATATTGCACCGTGCGAGTTGTGAGACAGCTTGGTGGATTCCTTGTGTGTTGAGACTCCGTATAGTGATGATGCTATATGAGTAGGATGGCTTTTGAGATTTCAAATCGTATATCACACCATAGTTGTGCTTGAGTTTTGTGGGTTCTGGCGCTATATGTCTCCCCAGGGATGGAATTATGCATTTAGTGTGTTTGTGACCGGTATTCGGTATATTATTTGAATGAGCAATATAGCTCGGTGCGTATCTCCTTATGCGAGTTTTATAGGTGGATCGGGTGGCACGCCGCCATGGTTATGTTGTTCGGATCGGGTTGCGCACCAAATAGTGTGAAGCTGAGTACAGTTCCCCGTATCTGTTTTTATGTGTTTTATTTCCTATTTTATGAGGAAAGCTTATATTAGCTGTGTGCCCAAGTCGCATATATGATTCGTGAGCGGGGTGTTTATTTAATTAAGTTGACCACGTCGCATGTATGATTCACGAGCAGCATAATTGAATTTCCTTCTCAAAGTTTGCTTTCCTTGGTATCGCATTCGATATGGTAGCCTATTGGCACATTGTAGCATCATATAAGACTTTTGGTCATGTCGGGATGGCTTATTGCCTGAGCAGTTTGTACTGGGTGAGACGAGATCATTGAATTCGAGATCAGTGCAATCTGACTATATGAAGTATATTAAGGAGCTAAGACCATTATTTGGTTTAGAATGAGGTAATGGTTCTTGTTAGGAGTATAGACCCAATGAATTGTTGTTTCGGCAGTGGTTATGATTTCTACATTTCTTTTTCGTCATGGTGGTATTGTAAGAATTAGAGCAAGACCTATGTAGGTCATAAGGTGCAATGGGAGCATCAGATTCGTGGATTTCGATTAAATTGATCAGAGAATATTATTGTGGTCCTACGAGTAAAATGGTGCAAGGTGTGAATTCAGCTAAGTTATGCAGTCACGTCTGGGTACTTCGTGTAGTGATTGATATGATGAGCGTATGTTAGAAACAGGCCTAACATAGAATTCCGGATGTTGGAATTGGTCTCTAAGGCTTATTTGCTTGAATAAAAAGAAATATCTTCATAATTGATCGAGCTAGTGTGCTCAACTGAGTTGTGGTAGCACGGGAAGGTGCAGGGGGTGTTAAACAGTGATTTCAGACTACTTCATCGTAGTTCTCAGCACATTCGAGGACGAACGTATGTTTAAGTGGGAGAGAATGTAACGACCCGACCGGTCGTTTTGAGTTCTAGCATGTCGTTTAGCAGTCTGAGGCCACGAGCAGCTTTATTTTAGGTATTACGACTTGTACGCGTGGTTGGAATTGAATTTTGAGAAGTTCAAAGTTAATTTGGAAAGAGAATTCTCATTTCGGAAGCTTAAAATTGAAAGAATTAACTAGGATTGGATTTTTGAGTAAACGACCTCGGAATCAGGATCTGAAGGTTCCAGCAGGTTCGTATGATGATTTCGGACTTGGGCGTATGTCTAGGTTGAGGTTTGGATAAACCGGGAGCGTTTTGGCGCCTATTGTAGAAGTTAGCATTTGGGAAGAAATTTCATAAGTTTGGCTTGAAGTGCATTTCAGTGTTATCAATGTCCGTTTGGGATTCCGAGTCTATGAATAGCTTCGTATAGTGATTCTGGAGTTGGGAGCAAAATCGGTTTTGAGAATTTAAATGTTTTGAGAAGTTTGACTGGAAGCGGACATTTTGATATCGGGGTCGGAATCCAATTCCAAAAGTTGGAGTAGGTCCGTAATGTCGAATATGACTTGCGTGCAAAATTTAAGGTCAATCGGACGTGATTTGATAGGTTTAAGAATCGAAAGTAAATGTTTGAAATCCTAAAGTTCATAAAACTTGGATTGGAGGTCGATTCATGATTTCAGCATTGTTTGATGTGATTTGAGGCCTCGAACAAGTCCGTAATGTGATTTGGGACTGGTTGGTATGATTGGTTGGGGTCCCGGGGGCCTCGGGTGGATTCTAGGTGATTAACGGATCGAATTTGGGTAAAAAGCTGTTGCTGGTTATTGGTATCTGGTTTCCTTCTTCGCGAATGCGGAGGAGTCTCCCGAACGCGAAGAGGAAAGTGGGAGGCTACTGGTTTTGGCCTTCGCGAATGCGAAGAGGGATTCGCGAATGCGAAGAGGTGGGTTGAGCTGCTATGCGAATGCGAGGAGGGGATCGCGAATGCGTAGAAGGAAAAAGTTGGGCTTGGGGTCTTTGACCTGCGCGAACGCGAAGGGCTGGATGACTGGCCTTCGTGAACACGAGCGAGAGGTCGCGAACGCGAAGAAGGGTAGACCTGTGCTGGGTAGAATGTTTAAAAATCAGGATTTGGGTTCATTTCACCCATTTTTCTCTTGGCTTGGGCGAATTTTTGGAGCTTTTGTAGAGGGGGTTCCGTCATTCATCAAGAGGTAAGTAATTTATGCTAGTTGAGTTAAATACAAGGTTTATATATGGATTTAGACTTGATAATTGTGGAAAACTCGGGGTTTGAGGGAAAAACTAGAAAATTAGTATTTTTGGATTTTGACCACGATTTTGGGTATGGAATGTAGAGAAAATTATATATTTGAGTTTGTGAAGCAATGGGTAAACTTATTCTTCAAAAATTTTGGAAATTCGGGCACGTGGGCCGGAGGGCGTTTTTGTCAACTTTCCAATCGGGGTTAGGGGTTGTTATAAATTGGATTAATACGAGTAGTTTATCATATATTAATGAATTTACATGATCATTGGCTAGTTTTGGAGTATTTAACATTGATTCAAGTCTTCGGAAAGGCGTGGAATGCCGGTTTTCGAACTTCGGAGCGAGGTGAGTCTCCTTTCTAACCTTGTAAGATGGAATTGTCCCCATAGGTGAGTTAATTGGTTATGTGCTCCTATTTGCGGGGGCCACGTACACATGAGGTGACGAGAGTCCATGCATAGCTACTATTATGCTACTGTCCGGGTAGTCTAGGACCCAAGAGCATGCTATACTTGGATTAACTGTAAACTTCTTGACCGCTTTAAATTGCTTAAATCACATCGCATCCGTAAATGAATTTCAGAAAGGATTAAACTTCTTTTCTTAAATTGTTAAAAGAGAAGTGACTTTTATTTGGATAAATTCTTAATTGGCTATCTGAGCATGTTTTTCTGTGTGTACCTGTGTCGCACGTATGATTCGCGAGCAGGGTGATTGTTTATTTTATGTTGATCGTGTCGCATGGATAGTTCGCGAGCGGGGTAATAGATGCATCTATGGTTCGCGCCGTTCGACCCTCGACAGTGCACAGTTTATTTTTTGTTGGAACAGGCCATACGCCCCGGAGGTATTTAGGACCTTTAATTTAGGAGGTTCTAGACTATCTTAAGGTACTTAAAGGAAAAAATCTAGGCGACAATCAAAATAATTAGGACTATCAGGTAAAGAACAATTATGGGGCATCACATTTTACCTCCACAAATAGAACAAACAAATGCACGCCTCAGATGGTAGTGTTTTAGACATTTGGAAAGAGTCCTAATGATAGGATAACTAGGTGAGCACAAATCAGAACATATGCAAAGCTTTATTAAAGCAGGAACCAATACCTAATTAGTTTGCCTATTGATTTTAGAGAGGCTGAATCTGGACAGTTAAAAGAAGCACAGTTTTTGTAGTTTACATGATTTTTAATCGCCCTACAGGCTTGCCTAGGCATGTATCAATGACATCCTATGAGCATGATATCTAGTCGTTATTCAGAAGTAAAATGAAACAATAAACAATTTTAGGTAGTTTAGGTCCTATAGGCATGTTGTCTAGGTGCAATGACTGATTTTAAACAACGGAAACTAAATGCAACAATTTCAAAGTCGGATTGGCATGCGGAGACTGATTTTAAAACAACAAACGTAGTTCCTAGAATGTAAGATTAATTTTACCCTATAGGCATGGTTTCTAAATATTGAGCATGTTGAACCTATTTATCATGACTCTTAAGTGTAGAAATTGTTTTTTTTACCTATAGGCATGATATCTAAAAGTGCAAGATTGATTTTTAACCTATAGGCATGGTATCTAGAATGCATGCGAAACAATCAAACAACACAATGATTTCCGATTGCAAAAGTTTGGTTTGAACCCTATAGACTTGATCTCTATAATGCATACAAGTGATGAACATTGCAATTTCCTATAGGTATGGTTTCTAGGAATATAAACATTGATTTTAAATCCTATAGGCATGATATCTACCCATTCCCCAACAAAATGTGTATAATAATCCCTCCAAGTTTACTAATTTCAACAATATCTATTTACAAAGTAAATAATATTACAAAACAAGTGTAGAATGAATTACAGGAATGATAACAGTATACTATAGGGAGCCAGGATAGGCCCAAAGTAAAACCTGAGGAACCAGGCCTTAAAACAGTCTCGATTGCCACATCTGATAGTGCCTGGGAGGGTATCTTAGAGTGTCAAAGTTTCCAAGGGCCTCCAGGACCCAGGGCAAATGCTCACACAAAGGCCTCCTTAAAGGCTAAACAGCTTGTGTAGTGTGGAATATCTAGCTCCAGTGTGTCAAATTCAGAGGAGTCTCATGGACACTAAAGAAATGCTCACACTGGAGGGGCAGGAACCCAAGTATTCTAAGAATTGAAGTGATAGTGATTTGCAAGAACAGTTTTGAGGAAAAAGTAGTTTCAGACTCTTAGGAAATCAGAAGTAAACAGAATCATTCGGTTCCGGGAACCTAGGCAAAGGTTCCATCCAAACAAGCATCATTCAGAAATAGGATTACTTAAGCTTATTGGCTGTTACTAAGTGTCACGGCCCAATTCCCACACCCGATCGTGATGGCGCCTCTCGTGAAGACAAGGCCAACCAACAGAACAACAACACCTCTTTTAACAGTTACTTAGCATGAATAAGTCTTAATCATAGATAATGAAATCATATTGCGGAATAAACGTAATAAAACAAGGAACCCCTCCCGGCTCAGCCTGAAATCGGGGTGTCACAAGTCACGAGCATCTAGAAGGATTTTTATGTCGACTACAAGCCTGTAATACATAGAATAAAATCTGGAATCAAAGGAAGAAATCCGGTGCTGGGAACACTGGCGGTCACCTTGCTCAGCTACGATAGCAAATCCTCAACCAGCTCAAACCCGCTACTGGGTAAACCAATACCTGCATCTGCACGCGAGGTGCAGGGAGTAAAGTGAGTACTCCAACTCAGTGAGTAATAAAGGTAAATAATAACTGAGCAGCAAGAAACCACGTTAAGCAAGTCATCATGTTATATAGTACAGTGTAACCCTTTGAGAAAACAGTGAAACCGTGAAATCTTTTGAAATATCTGGAATCAGTTTTAAACCTCTTTTGAAAATATCTTTTTCCCAACAGTTAAGCAAATGAATGTGAAACAG
Organism: Nicotiana glauca; assembly: GCA_026770625.1. Lineage (NCBI taxonomy): Eukaryota > Viridiplantae > Streptophyta > Magnoliopsida > Solanales > Solanaceae > Nicotiana > Nicotiana glauca. The sequence continues at coordinate 121,776 of MU680407.1, read as the reverse complement.
ATAGTGCAAGTCAGCACATAAGTCAGCCCCTCGGTCACAGCACTCCATTAACAAATAACACCAGGGTAACAGTTAAATAGTGCAAGAAGTAGCACGGATGCCAATGAAATGCAAGTGCTGGAATGTCATGCCAGATAATACAAATGGGAACAAATGCATGAGTGCAATGCAATGCATATGACGGTACACTCCGCTACCCACTGCAGCGTGCAGCCCGAGCCATCCATATATTTAACGTCGACGGCGCTCACTGGGGGTGTGTACAGACTCTGGAGGGGCTCCTACAGCCCAAGCGCAATATCAAGCCATCTCGTGGTATCGACCAGGCCCTCGGCCTCAATATCAATATAATACCGCTGCGGCGCGTAGCCCGATCCATTCTCAATCCAAAAATGCACATAAGCCACCTGGGCAATATTAAAATAATAGTTCTCAGCTCAAAACATCAATAAAATATTGTTTAAGTTTTCAAATCTTAGAAAAACGGCTGAGTATACAAAACAGTATTAAAACCTTGGACCGAGATAAAAAAATATGCAAAGTAATGCGAAAACAGTGATATCAATCCCTGAAAGATTCAAATAATTGGCAAGAAGCCCAAACATGGCAATCAGCCCAAATTATGATGATAACAAGTAGTTTCAGTCAAATATGTAGTAATTTCATTAATCGGGATGGACAAAGTCACAATCCCCAACGGTGCTCTACCCCACGCTCGCTATCCAGCGTGCGGGTCACCTCAATACAGCACTATGATGTGCAAATCCGGGGTTCCAAACCCTCAAACTATCATTTACAATCATTACTCACCTGGAACCGGTAAAATCTCAAGCTCGCGATGCCTTTGCCCCTCAAATCGGCCTCCACGCGCGTCGAATCTAACAAAAATCAGAGCGAATACATCACAATATGCTAAGGAAACAATACCCAATCGAAAACAATCGAAAAATAGCAAAAATCTCGAAACTAGCAAAACCCGAGCCCCGGATCCACTTCTCGAAAATTACAAAATTCACATTACCGGATTCCTCGTCTCGCCACGAGTCGATACATATTAAATTTACCAAAATCGGAGTCCATTTGACCCTTCAAATTCCATTTTTAAATTACAAATTTTCAAGCCCTAGCTTTACCCCCTTTTGATGAATTTCAACCAATTTCCATGTTAGATTTATCATAATCTCATGTATTTAGCCAAGGAACTTACCTCCAATCACCCCCAATCGAAATCTCCCTTCAATTCCGTCCAAGAGCTCTCAAACTTGCTCAAAAATGGTGGAAATAACACAAGCCTCGCGGAACAAAAATGAATATAAAACCCTTCTGGCATCAGGGGTTTCCGCTTCTGCGGTCCCCATGCCCGCTTCCGCGCAACAGCTTCTGTTGTTATTGTCCGCTTCTGCGGAGTTTCATTAAAACACCCAAGGCTGCTTCTGCGACATAATTTCCGCTTCTGCGGGACTTCACCTCCAGGACAAAATCGCTTCTACGATCGCCTGTCCGCTTCTGCAGACTCGCTTAAGCGAAAAGGATTCCGCTTTTGCGGAACTACCCTACCAGGCCATAAGCTGCTTTTGCGACCCTCCTCACGCTTCTGCGGTACCGCTTCTGCGGGGACCTGCAATTCCTCAACTCAAATTTCACCCCGATAGCCATTCAAAATCACCCCGAGGCCCCCGGGACCTCAACCAAAAGCACAGACATGGTCCAATACCCTATTCAAACTTGTTCCAATCCTAAAAACACATCCAACAACACAAAAGTCCTCAATTCTCATCAATTTCAAGCCTAAGTTCTTCAAATTCTTCCGAAACCCGCATTCGATCAAAAACCTGACCAAATCACCTCCGAATCATCTGAAATTTTGCACACAGATCCCAATTCACCTAACGAAGCTACTGTAACTCTTGGAATTTCATTCCGACCCTCGGATCAAAATCTCACCTACCAACCGGAATTCGCCAAAATACTAACTTCGCCAATGCAAGCCTAATTCTACATCGGGACTCCAAAATCAATTCCGATCGCACTCCTAAGTCACAAATCATCCCCCGAAGCTAACCGAATCACCGGAAATCACATCCGAGCCCTCTAACTCAATAGTCAACACTCAGTTGACTTTTTCCAAAATAAGTCTTCCTTAAAGAGAATAAGTGACTCATTTCTACCAAAACCAATTTGAATCCACTATAACACACCAAATACTGATAATGAAATATGAAGAAGCATAAAATGGGGGAATCGAAGCGGTAACTCATGATGCGACGGGTCAGGTCGTCACATCCTCCCCAACTTAAATCAACGCTCGTCCTCGAGCGTACCCAGAGTTGTCCTAGAAGCCAACCAACAGCTGAATAACTTTACCAAGCATATACCCGGGGTGATCCCACGTAACCCTATCTCATATAGGTCCGAAAACACAACATCGCTGAAATTACCCAATCCAGTCTAGCCCATAAATCATATAACTACCTTTTCACTTCTAAAACCATCAATACGATCAAAACCTCACACTTATACTTTAAATTGTCCCGAACCAGCTGTAATAACCCATACTTGCAACCTCAGGTGCAATCATATGATTTACTACATAACAAACACTCGAAATGATAACTTCTATTCATAGCAGTTGCCCACAACACCCGAATACCGGTAGAAAACCTCTTATCAACTAAGTTCTTATTCCAACCCTTTCATATACTGCCAACGATAAATGAAACACGCAATAAACCATAACCATTTCTCAGATCAACCATTCATGAAGCCACTTCCCTTTGACTAATACCACAGCAGATTCCGAGCCAAACCTCGATATTATCCTTCGAACAAGCTGAAATCAAATCTGTTCATATTCATTAGTGACCCCAACGATCACCTCGAATCCAACACACCACTATGGTGATATGACACCTCAATATAGGCCTAATCCACAACTTGCATAATACGCGCACTAATAAGAAACGGTCTAAACATACTCAAATCATGAAAAATAACTCAAACGAAAGAGTTGTACCTCAAGCTCATTTGTACCATCACAACACAAGGCTAAGACCCCGTCTCACATCATAGAAATAGAACACCTGAATCTACCCTGAAAGGTCATATCTCCACGTAGCCTCGCTACCATACGCGATCCTGTCCAAACACTGTTACACCTGAAATACCTCAATTCGCTATGCTCAAAATCGACAGCCATGCACAATTTGATGTCTGAAACCAAAGCAATTCATTACACCCACAGTGAAACAAATAACATACGGCACGTAACCTGATAGGTCATAACCAATACCCCATTTATAGATCAACACCCCATTACTCTTCCCGCTCGACTTTCTCTATGAATCCCCGATATAACCGTACCACATGTGCCCATATCCAACAAATCATAACATCTCACAGCACAGAAAAACAACTCAATAATGATCGAATCAACCTATCCCTCAACCATACAATTCACGCTAACCAAGCCAACTCAAGCTGAACCACATCGGTCTGCCAACGAACTCAATACCAAGAAGCCTGAAGCTGCTCCTTACACTACTATAACTCATGCTGGAGCCATACGATATGGTGCTCGACACCAAATCAATATCGGAATCCACAACCTCGCCCGGCGACATGTCCGGCCACAAGAAACACATCCGAAAAGTCCCTTAACACCGGAACTGAACCAATGGTAGAAACCTCTACACTGATAACCATCACGAAGGCCCAATTAAGGAAATCAATCCTTCCCAGCCGTCCGCTGGTCTTTGGAATACAAACCACTCTGCTAGAACATAATCCGATGCACCTCGCCACACACCCTGTGGCATTTTCCGACATAACCCATAGCGCAGTAGTCTAGAATAACCACACACTGAGGTAGCCAGTCTACACCCCAACATCATATCCAAAATCTTACATACCCAGCAAAGAAAGATCCACTCGGGCCTCCAAATCCCAATAGACGCTAACGGTACCAATACACACGATCCACAACCACTACATAGTCTGCACCTGAGAACTCCCAGTCTCCAACTCCATATAGCAACCGAATCACTGCACCTGATCCCACATTCCGCAGTATGAATACATATTAAACCTAGAGTACTCAATCATTCCACGAAAGATATTCTAAAATTCCCCTGTGCCATCAAACACACTTAGATATCAGTAGTCGATCTAGCAAGAAAGCATCGCAATACTAACGTAGTATCATCAGTCTAATCACATTACCCCTTTTTTCGAGACATTTACTCTCGTCAAATCACTTTCGATTAGCAGTATCATTTCCTTGATTACCTAAGGTTACCCGTTGCCTAAGAATTTTATGAACTTCTTTTCAGTACTGAACTGTATCTCATCTAGTCAAGAGCTCCCGTGATCCCATTTGGAAGAAAATAGCCACACATCCCACGCTTCGCATGCCCGTAGAAAGATATATACATCTCCAAATCGCGGTAAAACCCAACAAGAACTCTCTCCCAATTCCATTTGCACAAGCTAAACTCCCAGGACTGAATCCTTCTAACTAGGCCAGACTAGACAAGCTGTCAGCACTCAAGAGCTTTGCTGCACAATACCTGTAAGGGCTCATTACCTCTAACACATACAAAGAATTAATCATATTCTTACCATACCGATTCGGTCTACTATCAAGATATTCCATCTATCTAATTTCCCTCCTGATTCATCCTCAACTTGATATTCCCTCTCGCTGTAGCACCACAATGCCTCCACCCAGGCTCACCACACGAGACCCAAGCATAAGACCACACTGTCTCAAACCCATGAGCCACTGAATACTCTCTAAAATGTTCCCAGAAATACCACATTCCAGAATACTTTATTCTGAAAAACTTCCTGCGAATCTAAATTCGTTGTCTTTACTTTCCAAATACTGATACATGGAATCCCATAATTAGCATAAAATACCACAAGTCTTGACCTTTCCGATGAAAACACAGTTTCTAATCACACATGCAATTTAAGATACTCGATTGTTCCCTGTGGGCTCTTGAACACATTGGAACCATTTTCGAAAGTCATTTACTCTTATTCAAACTGCAAATTACCCGACTTAACGAACATAACCACTCATTCCTTATTGGCACTCCGATACCGCAAAATGAGATCCTCATCCCTATACCACCAAGCAACTTCCTGCTCTATGCACCGAGCATTCTTTACCAACAATAACTCTAGACATTCCGTGATTCTCATGCCCTATGGAACATAATATAACCCTTGTCAAAATTTGTGATAATAGCTAATATAACATTTTCCTTTACTCTATTCATAGCTGACTCACCCGCACGCTCCAACGGAAGTGCACATAGAACGTGACCATACAATCAGCTAATTAATAGCAAACTCCCCAACTTGGCTCGAAACCATATATCAAGACACACTCAACAACTCATAACTCTTTTACTCTAATGATGCCACAATACCATAGTGAGATTAAACTCAAATCATTTACAAGTTGTGAAAACACAGATCATCTAGTACTGTAATTCTGTGCAAATCTCGCATTCATCCCCACATCAGTTGAGTGCACTCTCTTAAGCAACACGAATTTTCAATTTCGACACGTACCCTTCAATTACACATGAGATCTTCTAACATACACATAAGGATCATACTACTTAAGAACACTCCGCAGGAGATAACCCACCTGCTTCGCCTCAATTTAGCATTTCAACATACCTTTCACCACCATACATGTTGCACAGTCATTTAGTCTTTCTGAGTCTAAACTCATACCGCCACATGTAATGCACTTCACTTCCCAACTAGGAGAAAGAAAAATATTCTTCACGCGCCCATAATTCGGGTTACACATCAAATCACAATAGGAATCAAACACTTAACAGTTCATCTATAATCCAGCAGACTTCTTCGTCACTACCAAGTCATATAGATACATCTCGCAGTACTAACATACTCATCACATGGATATCCAATTGCCATTCCGGCTAATAGGGACAATACCGAACATATAAGTTTAAAACACTTGCTCACACAATCCGCACCTTGGTGCTCAAGCCATAGGCAAAGATCCGGCCTCAAGTCCTCCAGACTGGCCCAACATACTCACGAAGATCATATCTCGCCCCTTGTTCGGGGAATCACAAACCATCAAGACATATATAATACTGAGCGCTCGTGCGCGCATATGATCACGTAGAAGGAATCTCAAAAGTTTTTTTTTCAAGCGTAATCAATGACGCACGATAAGAATTCAAGAATGTGAAGTTTTCCTAAAGGTTCTGCAGCCTCTCGAGGATAAATAAACGTCTCCGTACTGATCCGCGAGACTCTACTAAACCTGCTCATGACTCATGAGACCTAGTAACCTAGGCTCTGATACCAACTTGTCACGACCCAATTCACACACCCGATCGTGATGGCGCCTCTCGTGAAGACAAGGCTAGCCAATAGAACAACAACACCTCCTTTAATAGTTACTTAGCATGAATAAGTCTGAATCATAGATAATGAAATCATATTGCAGAATAAGTGTAATAAAACAGGGAACCCATCCCGGCTCAGCCCGAAATCGGGGTGTCACAAGTTACGAGCATCTAGAAGGATTTTTAAGTCGACTACAAGCCTGTAATATATAGAATAAAATCTGGAATCAAAGGAAGAAATCCGGTGCCGCGAACGATGGCAGTCACCTTGCTCAGCTACGATAGAAAATCCTCAACCAGCTCAAACCCGCTACCGGGTAAACTAATACCTGCATCTACACGGGAGGTGCAGGGAGTAAAGTGAGTACTCCAACTCAGTTAGTAATACAGGTAAATAATAACTGAGCAGCAAGAAACCACGTAAAGCAAGTCATCATGCTATATGTACAGTGTAACCCTTTGAGAAAATAGTGAAACCGTAAAATCTTTGGAAATATGTGGACTCAGTTTTAAACCTCTTTTGAAAACATCTTTTTCCCAACAGTTAAGCAAATAAATGTGAAACACATAGTGCAAGTCAGCACATAAGTCAGCCCCTCGGGCACAACACTCCATTAATAAATAACACCAGGGTAACAGGTAAATAGTGCAAGAAGTAGCATGGATGTAAATGAAATGCGAGTGCTGGAATGTCATGACAGATAATACAAATGGGAACAAATGCATGAGTGCAATGTAATTCATATGACGGTAAACTCCGGTACCCACTGTGGCGTGCAGCCCGAGCCATCCATAGCCATCCATATATTTAACGTCGACGGCGCTCACTAGGGGTGTGTACAGACTCCGGAGGGGCTCCTACAGCCCAACATAATATCAAGCCATCTCATGGCATCAACTAGGCCCTCGGCCTCAATATCAATATAATATCGATGCGGCGTGCAGCCCGTTCCATGCTCAGTCCAGAAATGCACATAAGCCACTTGGGCAATATTAAAATAATAGTTCTCAACTCAAAACATCAATAAAATATTGTTTAAGTTTTCAAATCTTAGAAAAACGGCTGAGTTTACAAAACAGTATTAAAACCTTGGACCGGGATCAAATAATATGCAAAGTAATGCGAAAACAATGATATCAATCCCTGAAGGATTCACATAGTTGGCAAGAAGCCCAAACATGGCAATCAGCCCAAATTATGATGATAACAAGTAGTTTCAGTCAAATACGTAGTAATTTCATCAATCGGGACGGACCAAGTCATAATCCCCAACAGTGCTCTACTCCACGCTCGCTATCCAGCGTGCGGGTCACCTCAACACATCACTATGATGTGCAAATCCGGGGTTCCAAACCCTCAGACTATCATTTACAATCATTACTCACCTCGAACCGGCAAAATCTCAAGCTCGCGACGCCTTTGCCCTTCAAATCGGCCTCCACGCGCGTCGTATCTAAGAAAAATCAGAGCGAATACATCACAATATGCTAAGGGAACAATACCCAATCGAAAAATAGAAAAAATCTCGAAACTTGCAAAACCCGAGCCCCCGGTCCACTTCTCGAAAAATTACAAAACTCACATTACCGGATTCCTCGTCTCGCCAAGAGTCCATACATATCAAATTTACCAAAATCGGAGTCCATTTGACCCTTCAAATACCATTTTTAAATTACCAATTTTCAAGCCCTAGCTTTACCCCCTTTTGATGAATTTCAACCAATTTCCATGTTAGATTTATCATAATCTCATGTATTTATCCAAGGAACTTACCGCCAATCACCCCCAATCGAAATCTCCCTTCAATTCCGTCCAAGAGCTCTTAAACTTGCTCAAAAGATGGTGGAAATAACATAAGCCTCGCGGAACAAAAATGAATATAAAACCCTTCTAGCATCAGGGGTTTCCGCTTCTGCGGTCCCCATGCCCGCTTCCGCGCAACCGCTTCTGCGGTTATTGTCCGCTTCTGTGGAGTTTCATTAAAACACCCAAGGCCGCTTCTGCGACATAATTTTCGCTTCTGCGGGACTTCACCTCGAGGACAAAATTGCTTCTGTGATCGCCTGTCTGCTTCTACGGACTCGCTTAAGCGAAAACGATTCCGCTTCTACGGAACTACCCTACCAGGCCATAAGCCATTTTTGCGACCCTCCTCATGCTTTTGTGGAACCGCTTCTGCAGTCCATTTCAACAGAAGCAAAAATACCAGGTACCAACTGCAACCTGCAATTCCTCAACTCAAATTTCACCCCGATAGCCATCCGAAATCACCCCGAGGCCCCCGGGACCTCAACCAAAAGCACAGACATGGTCCAATACCCTATTCAAACTTGTTCCAATCCTAAAAACACATCCAACAACACAAAAATCCTCAATTCTCATCAATTTCAAGCCTAAGTTCTTCAAATTCTTCCGAAACTCGCATTCAATCAAAAACCCGACCAAATCACCTCCGAATCATCTAAAATTTTGCACACACATCCCAATTCACCTAACGAAGCTACTGCAACTCTCGGAATTTCATTCTGACCCTCGGATCAATATCTCACCTACNGAAATTACATCCGAGCCCTCTAACTCAATAGTCAACACTCGGTTGACTTTTTCCAAAACAAGCCTTCCTTAAAGAGACTAAGTGCCTCATATCTACCAAAACCAATCTCAATCCACTATAACAAACCAAATACTGATAATGAAACATGAAGAAACATAAAATGGGGGAATCAGAGCGGTAACTCATGAGACGACGGGTCGGGTCGTCACACTAAGTGACCAAATACATAAGCAAGGCATGCTGAAAATCAAGCAGCCACACGTAAGGGGCAATAGGGATTGGGAAGCAAAGTATCCAGATAGGGGGGTCATGCTTGGAAGGGGAGTAGGCAAGACATAGATCTAATTTTAGATATAAGCAAACATGAAAACTTGCTGAAGGCAGAACACATAGTTCTAATTAGAAAACAGGAGTCAACATGCTGTTGTGGTAAACGCATGTATTGGCCAGGAGTGGACATAAACACATAGTTTGAACATTAATAGACATGTTTGGAAACATATAGTCAGTTATGCCATTGAATATATAGTTTGAACAGAAGTAGACACATAGATTGGACGGAAGCAGTCACGCTAGCAAACACATGGATTAAACATGGGTAAGCATACTGGTAAATACATGGATGTGAACATGCCGATGAACATACAAATTTAATTGAAGTAAACATGCTGATAAACGCATAAATTAATTGAATGACAATAGTAGAGCCATACCAGTTAAGGAAGCAGAAACAAAAGGTAAAGTAGATAAGATTCAACAGCCTAGCCTTGGCTTTCAGCTGGCTAGTCAAGTAGTGATCACAAGTAGTAGAGATAGATGAGAGAAAAGTTTTTATGTGTGTGTGAAATATTAGTCGTGTATAAGGTAGAATGAGAGTGCATATATATATATATATATATATATATATATATATATATATATATATATATATATAAGTCGATAAGTCGAATAGCGTTGGTAAATAAGGCAAGGCAAATTGACGTTGCAAAAATAAGGTAAACAAGTAATCAAATAATCAATCAAGCTTGATTGGGGATAGGAAATTAGGGAATTATAATATAAGTAACTCTTATTGAATTTCAAATAAGGCAAGAAGTAGGTTTAACAGTAAACTAGGGTTAGAATCCTTAAATCAAGTAATCAGTTTCACAAATAAGGCAACACGGGTAATCAGAGACCAATCAAAGGGGAAATCAACCCATCGATAGACAAGAGATGTCAATTAAGAACTCAGGATTAAGGAAAACACTCAGAGATCAGTAAATTAGTTTAGTAAATAAATGAAACACTAGATAATTAGGCTAACCATTCAATTATTCAAACAACAACGGATAAGAGGTTGAAGTCAAACACTGAATAGTCAAACAATTGGATGATAAACATTACCATGCGAGAAAGATCAAACGAAACATAAGAACTTCGGAAAACCTTTTGCAAAAATGGAAGTGGAAACCCCAGATAATTAGAAAGATACTTAGGGTTGATTAGCAGTAGGAAGATTAGGAGAACTTTAAATAAATAGCCATGGAAACAGAAATCACTTCAAACATACAGAGATTCGAATAACAGAAATCAGAGAAATCAAAAACCTAAAGTAGCGTAGTGATAAAAATCGATTAATAGTGAAGAAACAAGAAACTCTTTAAAGAAAAATCGATGATGAACTCAGAAACTTTTCAAATATACAAATATCTGGATGGATTCGTGTTTGAAATGAGGGTTTTGAAGAAAGAATGAAAGGGTAAAGAGAATCCAGTCTCAAACAAGAGATTTGAACCGTAAAAAGATTGATATAGTAACACTCACAACTATAGACGGACTCTCAGAGAGTCTTAAACCAGATCTGGTTATATCTCTTCGAGATCATTCCAGAAAATCATAAGAATGAGCAACCAGGAGACATAGAAGATTAGTAGAATCCTCAAACGGCCATGGAAATCCATAGATCGAACAGGAATCAAAGGGATTAGGGATGGTTTTGGGTGGTGGCGGCTAGGGTTAGGTTTAGGTGTCAGAGAGACGGGGAGGATTAAGGATTCTAGGGCAGCCGTTTGTGAATAATGACTAGGGTTTAGGGGGGTTGTTTGGTTGAAAATAGTAAGAAGTGATGGTGGTCATTGATCTCTATGATCAACGGCCAGGATTTAGAGGGTTTGGGGGTCGGGTAGGTTTTGATTGGGCTAGGGGTAGTTTGTTTGGTCCTGGTCTTAGTGGGTTCGGGATTTGGGCTGTTTAATTTAAGCTAGGTCCAAAAATAAAAAGGGGTCATTTGTTAATTACCCATTTAATTGCTAAAATAATTTTTAAAAATATTTAATAAATTATAGAAATGACTTTCATGTCTAAAAATATTTTAAAATATTACTTAATATTTTAAATATATAAAAGTCTATAATGTAATAATACATGCATGAGCTATAATTGCAATTATAACCCCAAAAATACAAATGCGGCCATTTGTAAAATAATTAAAACTTAGTATAAATGAAATGATAAAATTAAGCCATAAAATTATTATAAAATCATTTGTGATGCAATTAGTGATTTTTTATATAAATAAAAAATATTGGGATAAATTAATTAAAAATTCCTAAAAATGTAAAAATTATGGAAAAATATCAATTGATGCTAATGCATAGTTTTGAAGGCATACATACATTTTAAAATTATTATAGGGAAAAATTGGTTATCAACATATGGTTTGAATAAAAAAGCCAATGAAGAGCCATTTTAACCTTTTTAATTTCAACATTTAAAATTCTCATACCTCACCCACAATTAAATGGTAAATATGACAAATACATCTAACATGCAAAATGTTACTAAATGCAGGATTTAGTGTAGAGGTAAGCAAGGCTACAACATTTGTGTTACTAGTAGCATTATCCATTAAAATTAATATTATTTTATCACTAATGCAAAAATATCTACAAATATCCGTAACCGTGCTAGAAATAAACTGCCATGTGTGACGTGAATTAATTATTCTATAAGCGATAATGCGCTTTTGCATTATCCAATCCTCATCAATCCAATGACTAGAACTTCTACCAATAAGTAGTAATAGCAACACGACAATTTATATGAGTAAATAAATAGCGCAAATATTATCTATATTCATGTTTATATTTATAAATATCACTCTTTATGGTTGTGTGAGGCCATTCTTTATAGTAGGATTAAAATCTTTTCTAATATAATGCACAAAGTGAGGGTTAGAAGGAAAACTATAGGGTAAGCACATAACAGTAACTATTTTTTCCAACTCTTCCCGATTTTTCCTTGGATCATAATATAAAATATTGCCGGCAACAGCGTTAATTCTCGGTTGAAATTGATTTGACCCGGTACTAAGGTCAACCTGACTAGGTACACTTGTCCCCTCGGCCAAAGCTTTCATACGAAGATATTTAACTTTATCTTGAGGGTGTAGCATTATGTGTCTCCTCAAACTTCCCGTCCCCCCGGACCTCCAACATATTTAAAAACTAACTCTTTGCCACAAGTTTTACAGTTAGCCCTATTTTTGTCTCTTAGTTGAGTAAAAAGTGGCCAAACAAGAGATGTTTCACTCCACTTAGAAAGTTGTCTAGAAAAAGTAGAGGTAGTAACATGAGGGTCAGGCAGGGCATCATTTGGATTATTATTAGTTGGGTTAACTTTAGCAACATGACTAGTGGGTGTATCGTCATTCGGTTGCGTTTCATCAAAATCTATTCCTTCATTATCATTTTCATCAATAGTTGGATTACCATAAAGAGCATTCATATATTCATGGTTTAATTGTTCACCACCTCCAACATTATGCAAATATTGACTCTCAGTAAATGGTAATAAAGTATTATCACTATCAAGAATAGGAGCAGGT